>JAOTOM010000849.1:0-48041 GCA_034440615.1 Ashinkailepas kermadecensis | reverse complement strand
TAGGACCGTGAGTTCGAATCTCACAACCTGCGAGCGGTATTACCGAGTCCACCCGCGAATGACCGGTGTAAGAGGCTCGCGACGTTGTATGGCCTAGCAGTCGGATGCATCGTAAAAAGAACCTAAGTAGCTACCTAAACTGGGCGTCTGGGAAACCGAAGGTATGGGGTTCGATTCCCTGCAGTGCCCGCCTTTCCTGTCGTGGTGGGAGGAACGCGACGCTGTACGGCCTCGGCTGCTTCGTGCGTCGCAAAGCCAGAACCAACAACAAACAGCAAAGAGAATCAGTATATTCACCACAACTCGGCATCACAAACATAGGCATATCGCCGTGCCGATAACTGCTGGTCGAATCAAACTCACTGTCACGGCGGTGGCGGCAGACGATAAAAAAGGCGGCGGTGCGGCAACCGGCCGGCTTCCGGCGAGGAACCCGAAGCACGACCGCCGGCGCGTCACCATCCACCGGCGACGTCTGCCCGCGAGACCACGCCCAACTCCGAGGAACGGCAACGTCGACACCGACGGCTGGCCAGGCCACACGATCTCGCCGCCGTCGCCGTCTGTCCGCGAGACGACACGCAACTCGGGGACCGCCCGCGTCGACACCGACGGCTAGTCCAGCTCCACGATCTCGCAGTCGTCGTCGTCGGGGGCTGCAGGGGTTGCAGCGGCTGCAGCGACGGTAGGGGCTGCAGGGGAGGGAGAGCCATCCCTCAGCAGTTGCAGGGTGAGGGCGGCCAAAAATCCCGGCATGGAGTCCTGGAAAATGGGCAGAGTCAGCAGCCACACGGTACATAATGAGCGCGTGGTCGCACAGTAGTTGTACCGCTCAGTTACAATACAGTAATCGCACAGTCTGGCCTTGTACAGCTGTCACAATACAGTGGTGGCGCAGTCTGGCTTTGTACAGCTCAGTCACAATACAGTGGTTGCGCGGTCTGGCCTTGTACCGCTCAGTTACAATACAGTGGTGGCGCAGTCTGGCTTTGTATCGCTCAGTTACAATACAGTGGTGGCGCAGTCTGGCTTTGTACCGCTCAGCTACAATACAGTGGTGGCGCAGTCTGGCCTTGTACAGCTCAGTTACAATACAGTGGTGGTGCGGTCTGGCCTTGTGCCGCTGTTACAATACAGTGGTGGTGCGGTCTGGCCTTGTACCGCTCAGTTACAATACAGTGGTGGCGCAGTCTGGCTTTGTACCGCTCAGTTACAATACAGTGGTGGCGCAGTCTGGCCTTGTACAGCTCAGTTACAATACAGTGGTGGTGCGGTCTGGCCTTGTGCCGCTGTTACAATACAGTGGTGGCGCAGTCTGGCTTTGTACAGCTCAGTTACAATACAGTGGTGGCGCAGTCTGGCCTTGTACAGCTCAGTTACAATACAGTGGTGGCGCAGTCTGGCTTTGTACCGCTCAGTTACAATACAGTGGTGGCGCAGTCTGGCCTTGTACAGCTCAGTTACAATACAGTAATTGTGCGGTCGCGGCAGTGTGCAGTATCGGGTTACACGGGCAGGCAGACCACGGCAGAGCACAGCGACCAAGGTTGGAGCATTTTTGCAATCTAGAACATTATCCACTGCGGAAAAACAAACCATTGCTTCAAAAAACGTACGTGTTTGGTGTCGTAACTGGTATTCGGTTGTGTGATATTCTACTACTGAACAAACAAATATAAATTATCAACACTGTCGTACGTCCAGAGCCGTCAGTAAAATGGAATACAATGAGACGGGGCCTCGCCAATGGATATATGGTTGGTTGGTTGGTTATTGGAGTTTAGGGGCGCATCGACTGTGTCGGTCATGCAGCGCCCCAATGGATATATGCGATGTGAGTACTAAGAAAAAATAACGCGGAAATCCGGCAGCTTGCGGATTTTTCACAGATGAAATGCCGCCCGATTTGGCTGCGTACGATCGCAGAAATCAGCCATGTCCCCAGTAAAAATGAACAGGGTACCATGAGCAGGAGAGTAGCGGAACGTCTGTCTATAATCGTCGCTCGCCCCCATCTTCCCGTACAATTTACACAGCACAACTCCTCGAAGGCGAACATGGAGTTCGAGGTCACAAACACACGCCGAACACCTCCCGAAACGCCAGCTCTCAGGAAACGCCAGCTCTCTGGAAACGCCAGCTCTCTGGAAACGCCAGCTCTCTGGAAACTCAGCCGGACGGTGCGCCGAATCGATTTCAAGTAGAAACGCGAACCAACCACCCGAGTGGTGGAACGCAAACCAACCACCCGAGTGGTGGAACGCAAACCAACCAGCCGAGTGGTGGAACGCAAACCAACCACCCGAGTGGTGGAACGCGAACCAACCAGCCGAGTGGTGGTACCAGAGCTGCTGCACATCTGTGGCTATTTCCTGGCAGCTTGCATGACTCACCAGTCCGGTATGGTTAAAACCTCGCGGTTACCAGCAAAACACTAAACGTCAACTGTAAATGATACCAAGCAAGTGGCGTTTTTGTGCTTCCCAAGAGTAGAAAGATGGCCGCGGAATTCGAATTTAGGCCGCATATGTACAATAATTTCTTTGCCCAAAAATGGCATGCTCCGTCGACCGAGGTGAGTTATTTTATTTGACCTTGACGTCACCGGCAAACCAGCCATGTCCGAGAACATCCAATAGCACGAAATTTCAACCACCTGAGCGCATTAGATAAAGAAGAAAAAGCGTGCAAAAACTACCGATTTCGCCCAAATGTACCAAACATGACTTCGCATGGGAAAGCTCGGAAATCCGACACGAATAGCTCTTTTTTAACAGAAAGACCCACAATGTGCCATCGCTGTTGCCAGACTGCGGCGCACTATCACGCGCCATTTTCTTTTGTCGGCGTGATAATTTCTCGTCGGGGCAGCACCCACCTGTAGACCTGTTCCTGTAGCGACGGTTGTGACAGAAGTTCGTGTCTGCGACAACCGCGCACAAATTCACCCGCAGACGTCACACATGCATAACGCGCAGACGAGCACCGTACGGGTGAGGCGCGAGGACGAGGGACCATGGGCGCGGGGCGCGGTGGTAGGTGCGGCTGTCGGTCTGCGGTCGGTGCTGACGTACCTGCCGGTACAGGTGCTCCTCCACCAGGTCAGACAACGACGCCGAGAACGGCGTCTCCAGAAGCTGGATGGAGTCGGAGCGGTCGCGCTGCCGAGCGGAAGAGCCGGCCGACGTCAGTACCGAGCGCCAAATACAATCGAAACACGAACAACTCGGCCAGCAACAAACACACCAAACCAAACCACGCAGAACTGGATCCATGCGGAAAACTGAAGTCGTTCTCGATATAACTAAGTCAAGCGTGTTATGGTGTAAAATGGACGATTTTTTTATCAACTAGAAAATGACTTGACTTTCAGAGCCCAGGGGTGAAGCACATGGATGCCGTTTGACACCTTGATGTGCCTGGTGCTGCCTTTCGGACGCAGGCTCCTCAGTCCACCATTGCACTTCACTTGTACAAACACGGTGCAGTTGGTCCATACATCAGAAGTGACCATGTTCTACTTACAACTACAGATGCCCTTGAGATATTACCCAACGGAGAACAAAATAAACACACAAATTGCACCATCATGCCAGAAATTAACTTGGAATCAAAGCATAAAGCAGCCCCGACACCCGGCCTTCTACCTTCCTAAGCACTTCTACCCGGCCCGTGCAGGGCTACCACGTCCACCACACCGACCACACCTCGGAACATTTTGTGCAGCACCTCTACCCGGCCCGTGCAGGGTTACCGCGCCCACCACACCCCGGGACATTTTGTGCAGCACCTCTACCCGGCCCGTGCAGGGCTACCGCGCCCACCACACCCCGGGACATTTTGTGCAGCACCTCTACCCGGCCAATGCAGGGCTACCGCGCAAACCACACCCCGGGACATTTTGTGCAGCACCTCTACCCGGCCCGTGCAGGGCTACCGCGCCCACCACACCCCGGGACATTTTGTGCAGCACCTCTACCCGGCCCGTGCAGGGCTACCGCGCCCACCACACCCCGGGACACTTTGTGCAGCACCTCTACCCGGCCCGTGCAGGGCTACCGCGACCACCACACCCCGGTACATTTTGTGCAGCACTTCTACCCGGCCCGTGCAGGCCTACCACGTCCACCACACCGACCACACCTCGGAACATTTTGTGCAGCACCTCTACCCGGCCCGTGCAGGGCTACCACACCCACCACACTCCGGGACACTTTGTGCAGCACCTATACCCGGCCCGTGCAGGGCTACCGCACCCACCACACTCCGGGACACTTTGTGCAGCACCTATACCCGGCCCGTGCTGGCCCGCCGCGTAGGTCCGCACCTGGAACAGCAGCGCCTGCTCCCTGCCGGGCGCGTACACGCTGCGCAGCCTGATCTGCCTGCCGTCCACGTTGACCTTGTAGCCGGTAAGCTGGGAGACGGTCTGTCGGAACTCGTGCGTGCTGCGGCCGAACACCTCCTTCAGGCGGCGCGTGCGCAGCTCCGAGCCGCGCACCTGGCTGCGCAGTGCTGCCGCCAGCAAGACAGTCGTCAGGAGAGGTGGACCGGGCGGCCGCGACACGGGACACGACCATACGGGGCACGGAGAGGCAGACACGGCCATACGGGGCACGGAGAGGCAGACACGGCGAGACAGACACGGCCATACGGGGCACGGAGAGGCAGACACGGCGAGACAGACACGGCCATACGGGACACGGAGAGGCAGACACGGCCATACGGGACACGGAGAGGCAGACACGGCCATACGGGACACGGAGAGGCAGACACGGGGAGACAGACACGGACATACGGGGCACGGAGAGGCAGACACGGCGAGACAGACACGGCCATACGGGGCACGGAGAGGCAGACACGGCGAGACAGACACGGACATACGGGGCACGGAGAGGCAGACACGGCCATACGGGACACGGCCATACGGGGAACGGAGAGGCAGACACGGCCATACGGGACACGGCCATACGGGGCACGGAGAGGCAGACACGGCGAGACAGACACGACCATACGGGACACGGCCATACGGGGCACGGAGAGGCAGACACGACCATACGGGACACGGCCATACGGGGCACGGAGAGGCAGACACGGCCATACGGGACACGGCCATACGGGGCACGGAGAGGCAGACACGGCGAGACAGACACGACCATACGGGACACGGCCATACGGGGCACGGAGAGGCAGACACGACCATACGGGACACGGCCATACGGGGCACGGAGAGGCAGACACGGCCATACGGGACACGGCCATACGGGGCACGGAGAGGCAGACACGGCGAGACAGACACGACCATACGGGACACGGCCATACGGGGCACGGAGAGGCAGACACGGCCATACGGGGCACGGAGAGGCAGACACGGCGAGACAGACACGACCATACGGGACACGGCCATACGGGGCACGGAGAGGCAGACACGGCCATACGGGACACGGAGAGGCAGACACGACCATACGGGACACGGAGAGGCAGACACGGCCATACGGGACACGGAGAGGCAGACACGGCCATACGGGACACGGAGAGGCAGACACGGCGAGACAGACACGGCCATACGGGACACGGAGAGGCAGACACGGCCATACGGGACATGGCGAGACAGACACGGCGAGACAGACACGGCCATACGGGACACGGAGAGGCAGACACGGCCATACGGGACACGGCGAGGCAGACACGGCCATACGGGACATGGCGAGACAGACACGGCGAGGCAGACACGGCCATACGGGACACGGAGAGGCAGACACGGCCATACGGGACACGGAGAGGCAGACACGGCGAGACAGACACGGCCATACGGGACACGGAGAGGCAGACACGGCCATACGGGACACGGAGAGGCAGACACGGCGAGACAGGCCACGGTAAACGGGTGAATGGCAACGAGACTAGACTAATCGATATCGATTAATAATCGATAATCGACAACAATCGATAGGTAGTCACCTATCGATTGTTGTTGGTCTGCATGTGGCTGTTTTGCTCTATTGCTGGACCTGGCCTGCAAGGCGGCTGTGTCCTGCTGGTGATCAATACCAGGCACCGGTGATTTGGAGCAGCTGTCAGTGCTGCAGCTCAGACACGCCCTGGGGCGCCACATGTCGAGGCCACCGTGAGCGGGCGATACACCTGCTATCTGCAGCAGGTTGTTGCACTTATAAGGTGCTTAGGTCTGCGAACCTCATACCCTTGAACCATTTCTTCGCTACCTTACTTTACTCGTAATGACGAGCGGTTGCAATAGCCAGAATGGGTGATCAAGTCTGGACGAAGCACCCTAAAGCCCAAATAGCTAACTAGCCAGCGCATCGCGGATCGTCCCTACACAAATTTTTGGTTGGTTAGTTGGGCTTAGGGGCGCATCTAAACAAATTTCTGTACATCTCCCCTACACAGGTTTTGGTATGTCTGTAGTCAATGTGATGAAAGGACAGTTAGGCACGAGCTGCTCTTGTCAACGATACCGCCTACTCGCAATTTTCATGACACGTCTTCGATGAGGCTATTCCACTCTCTCGCATGGCCGGGCATCGGCCGGTCTCGGCACCCGTGGCGCCACCTAGCGCTGATCTGGGCGGCGGCCTCCTCGCCACCTACCGCTGATCTGGGCGGCCGCCTCCTGACCACATACCGCTGATCTGGGCGGCCGCCTCCTCACCACCTACCGCTGATCTGGGCGGCCGCCTCCTGACCACATACCGCTGATCTGGGCGGCCGCCTCCTCACCACCTACCGCTGATCTGGGCGGCCGCCTCCTCACCACCTACCGCTGATCTGGGCGGCCGCCTCCTCACCACCTACCGCTGATCTGGGCGGCCGCCTCCTCACCACCTACCGCTGATCTGGGCGGCCGCCTCCTCACCACCTACCGCTGATCTGGGCGGCCGCCTCCTTCGACAGCCGGCCGCCGGAGGCGTCGGCGTCGGCCAGCACGTCCAGCCGGGCGCGCAGCTCGGCGTTCTCCTTGCGCACCTGCTCCAGCTGGCCGGACCGCCTAGAGGTGGCGGCCGCCGCCGGGTTGTCACTGCCGGCGTGGCAGGGTCGGCTGTGGCGGTTTGTCTGTTTATTGGGTGGTTATCGACGCATTTTATGCACGACCACGGCTAACGGCGCCGCCCACACTGCTTCGTCGGTGCACGGTGGGATTGGGAAATGCCCCGAGTGGTGCGAGTGTTGAACCCGGGACCGTTGGCGGCTGCGGCTGGTACCGGCAGACAGCTGACCTCCGAGTTCCCCGGCGCGAGTGGTATCGGTTCGGTGTAGGCGAGACGTGGCAGGCACGGTCGACGTGCCGAAATTTACTCAGCTGGGCATCGAGACAGGGCCGTAGAGATGACTGAGACAAGGCTTGTGGGGAAACGCGACTAAATACGTGAATCAAAAGATATACTATGACTCTGCGGAGATCAGGGTTTCCCAGAATAAACTTCAACTTTACGTACATCAACCGTATACGGGTCTGCAGCATAACAACTTTTGCCGCCATCTTAACACTATTGCACTACAGGGTACAGGCACACATTCAGCCGCGAATTGCACACAATTAGACGGCTGCATTAGCTGTCTCCAATTTTCTCTACTTAAAAAAAAACCTTCACTACCCCCGTCTTGGCGGGCTGGCTGGGACGCGCTCAGTGGCCGTGTGTCAATGTTGGTGATGACGTGTCAACACACGCGCCATGACGCAGATGTTCCAGCTGCTGCCCCGCTTGGTGTGTGTCACACAGATGTCCCAGCTGCTGCCCCGCTTGGTGTGTGTCACACAGATGTTCCAGCTGCTGCCCCGCTTGGTGTGTGTCACACAGATGTCCCAGCTGCTGCCCCGCTTGGTGTGTGTCACACAGATGTCCCAGCTGCTGCCCCGCTTGGTGTGTGTCACACAGATGTCCCAGCTGCTGCCCCGTCTGGTGTCACACAGATGTCCCAGCTGCTGCCCCGTCTGGTGTGTCACACAGATGTCCCAGCTGCTGCCCCGATTGGTGTGTGTCACACAGATGTCCCAGCTGCTGCCCCGTCTGGTGTGTCACACAGATGTCCCAGCTGCTGCCCCGTCTGGTGTGTCACACAGATGTCCCAGCTGCTGCCCCATCTGGCGTGTCACACAGATGTCCCAGCTGCTGCCCCGTCTGGTGTGTCACACAGATGTCCCAGCTGCTGCCCCGTCTGGTGTGTCACACAGATGTCCCAGCTGCTGCCCCGTCTGGTGTGTCACACAGATGTCCCAGCTGCTGCCCCGATTGGTGTGTGTCACACAGATGTCCCAGCTGCTGCCCCGTCTGGTGTGTCACACAGATGTCCCAGCTGCTGCCCCGTCTGGTGTGTCACACAGATGTCCCAGCTGCTGCCCCATCTGGCGTGTTCACACAGATGTCCCAGCTGCTGCTCCCGTCTGGTGTGTCACACAGATGTCCCAGCTGCTGCCCCATCTGGTGTGTCAATCCCAGCTGCCCCTCTGTGTCACACAGATGTCCCAGCTGCTGCCCCGTCTGGTGTGTCACACAGATGTCCCAGCTGCTGCCCCGTCTGGTGTGTCACACAGATGTCCCAGCTGCTGCCCCATCTGGTGTGTCACACAGATGTCCCAGCTGCTGCCCCATCTGGCGTGTCACACAGATGTCCCAGCTGCTGCCCCGTCTGGTCCGTGTCACACAGATGTCCCAGCTGCTGCTCCCGCCTGGCGTGTCACACAGATGTCCCAGCTGCTGCCCCATCTGGCGTGTCACACAGATGTCCCAGCTGCTGCCCCATCTGGTGTGTCACACAGATGTCCCAGCTGCTGCTCCGCCTGGCGTGTCACACAGATGTCCCGGCTGCTGCCCCGCTTGGTGTGTGTCACACAGATGTCCCAGCTGCTGCCCCGTCTGGCGTGTGTCACACAGATGTCCCAGCTGCTGCCCCGTCTGGTCCGTGCCACATAGATTCCAACACTCCAGCAGATGTAGATGGAACGCCACGTGGCCTCACGACAAACAAGAGTCTAAATGTTACTGCTGTTGTGCGACAGTGAACAATTTGCCAAACTTACCTCAATGATGGTGAGGTTGGTGGGATATTTCGGTCGTGGGGGTGGGGGAGGGGTACACACGTACGATTGCAGTTGTGCTGGTGAGGTTTTTTCTTTTGGCGCGGGCGGGGGTGATGTTGTTCGAGTCAGGCCACTGGGGTGGGATTGCTGCGTTAGTATTTTGTTTCCGGGGAGGTGCAGATGCTACAAATGCACACTCCTCCACCAACGAAATCCCCGTACACGTCCAGACAACACCCCTACACCATCCTAACATACCAACAGCAGTCCAAGTGTACCTGCACTGGTGCAGACATACCCAGATCAATCAAAACACATCCATACCACTGACGAATGTCCTAATATCCGGTCAGACACTCGTGTGTGTGTGTGATTAGGGTTTAGGGCGCATCGACCATGGTAGACCATTTAGCGCCCACCGGTCAGACACTCCACGCCAGTACACGCACGCTGCGACTATCTCACGTCCCCGCAGCAGTAGAGACATCACAACGTCGCCACACCAGCCGACCAACAGTTAGTTATTGGGGTTCGGCGGCGCATCGACTAGAGGTCACGCAGCGCCCATCAACTAGAGGTCACGCAGCGCCCATCAACCAAACAACAGAACAGCGTCAGGTGTGACCTTGGAGCACAGCTTACGCACGATCTCCTACCTGATATTGCCTTACCCACCCACGGAGAAGGCGTTGCCCAGCTTGAGGACTTCTATGCGTTGTTCTTTCCACGACCCTCTCCCGCCCGGCTGTTTATTGGCCTTACGATGCGGGGGGCGGGGAGGGGGGGGGGGGGGTCTGCTTTGATCGCATGGCATGGCCAACGTCTCTCGCGGACGAAAGACAGCAGCATGCGCGACTCGAACCCGCAGTCTTTCGGTCGGGAGACGAGCGCCCGCCGCCGCACGCTCGGCACCCACCTGAGCGCCACCACCCGGGTGGTGGCCGGGTTGTAGTCGCCGCGCAGGGCGCGCTCCTCCAGCTGCGCCTCCAGGCCGTCCTTCTCCAGCAGCAGCTGCGCGTGGTCGGCCTGTAGCCGGGACAGCTCGGAGCGCGTGGCAGACAGCTGGCCGCCGGCGGCTGAGTCGTCCGAGCTCAGCACCAGCTGCCGAGGCGCCCGGACAGTCGTCACCGAGAGAGCCCCCGCTCCGGGCGTCGGGCGCCGGCGGGGCGTGAGAGGGCGTGAGTGGGGTGCCGGTGGGGCGTGAGTGGGGTGCCGGTGGGGCGTGAGTGGGGTGCCGGTGGGGCGAAGTGGGGCGCCGGTGGGGAGTGAGTGGGGTGCCGATGGGGCGGAGTGGGGTGCCGGTGGGGCGTGAGTGGGGCGCCGGTGGGGCGTGAGTGGGGTGCCGGTGGGGCGTGAGTGGGGTGCCGGTGGGGCGTGAGTGGGGTGCCGGTGGGGCGTGAGTGGGGTGCCGGTGGGGCGTGAGTGGGGCGTGAGTGGGGCGTGAGTGGGGCGCCGGTGGGGCGCGAGTGGGGCGTGAGTTGGGCGCCGGTGGGGCGTGAGTGGGGCTCCCGTGGGACGTGAGTGTGGTGCCGGTGGGGCGTGAGTGGGGCGTGAGTGGGGCGTGAGTGGGGCGCCGGTGGGACCTGAGTGGGGTGTCGGTGCGGCGTGAGTGGGGCGCCGGTGAGACGTGAGTGGGACGTGTGTGGGGCGCCGGTGGGACGTGAGTGGTGTGCCGGTGGGGCGTGAGTGGTGTGCCGGTGGGGCGTGAGTGGGGTGCCGGTGGGACGTGAGTGGGGCGCCGGTGGGACCTGAGTGGGGTGCCGGTGGGGCGTGAGTGGGACGTGAGTGGGGCGCCTGTGGGGCGCCGGTGGGACCTGAGTGGGGTGCCGGTGGGGAGTGAGTGGGGCGCCCGTGGGACGTGAGTGGGCGTGAGTGTGGTGCCGGTGGGACGTGAGTGGGACGTGAGTGTGGTGCCGGTTGGTGCCGTTGGGGCGATGGAGGGGGAGGGGAGGGGAGGGAGGGGGAGCTTACGAGCGTCGGTTGATGCGTCAGCCGATGTGTCAATTTGGGATGTCAGTTGGAAGGAGTCAGTTGATGAGGGGTTGAGTTCGGAGACTGTTTTGAAGGTGGGGTGTTAGTTCTGAGAGCAGACGGTGGGAGGGGGAGAGGGGGGGGGTCAACTCTCGTGGAGTCAGTTAAGGAGAGTCGGACTCTGCGGACGCCGGTTGTGGGGACGTCGAAAATGGAACGCCAGCCGCACGGGGGGGGGGGGGGACGCACGGCCTTGGTCGACTGTCAGTTTTGCGGGACATCAGTTCTCGAGGGGGATGTAATTAATAATCAACCACAATGTGCGACCATGTGTTCACCTGACTTGAAACTTGGCCACCAGTTAGCCGTCTTCCGGCGCGACACTTGCCCAACCCTCAGCGGCGAGCATCAGTGGTCACCACCAGCGAGCAGCAGGTGTGCTACTCACCCGGCCATTGGAGACCGCTCCAGGGGTACAGCGGGTGCACCACTCACCCAGCCGCTGGAGACCGCTCCAGGGGTCCAGCGGGTGCACCACTCACCCAGCCGTTGGAGACCTCTCCAGGGGTACAGCGGGTGCACCACTCACCCGGCCATTGGAGACCGCTCCATGGGTACAGCGGGTGCACCACTCACCCGGCCGCTGGAGACCGCTCCAGGGGTACAGCGGGTGCACCACTCACCCGGCCGCTGGAGACCGCTCCAGGGGTCCAGCGGGTGCACCACTCACCCGGCCATTGGAGACCGCTCCATGGGTACAGCGGGTGCACCACTCACCCGGCCATTGGAGACCGCTCCATGGGTACAGCGGGTGCACCACTCACCCGGCCATTGGAGACCGCTCCATGGGTACAGCGGGTGCACCACTCACCCGGCCGCTGGAGACCGCTCCAGGGGTACAGCGGGTGCACCACTCACTCGGCCGCTGTAGACCGCTCCAGGGGTCCAGCGGGTGCACCACTCACCCGGCCATTGGAGACCGCTCCATGGGTACAGCGGGTGCACCACTCACCCGGCCGCTGGAGACCGCTCCAGGGGTACAGCGGGTGCACCACTCACTCGGCCGCTGGAGACCGCTCCAGGGGTACAGCGGGTGCACCACTCACCCGGCCGCTGGAGACCGCTCCAGGGGTACAGCGGGTGCACCACTCACCCAGCCGCTGGAGACCGCTCCAGGGGTACAGCGGGTGCACCACTCACCCGGCCGCTGGAGACCGCTCCAGGGGTACAGCGGGTGCACCACTCACCCGGCCGCTGGAGACCGCTCCAGGGGTACAGCAGGTGCACCACTCACCCAGTCGCTGGAGGCCGCCTCCTGCAGCTGCCGCTCCAGGGGTACAGCGGGTGCGCTACTCACCCGGCCGCTGGAGACCGCTCCGGGGGTACAGCGGGTGCACCACTCACCCGGCCGCTGGAGACCGCTCCAGGGGTACAGCGGGTGCACCACTCACCCGGCCGCTGGAGACCGCTCCAGGGGTACAGCAGGTGCACCACTCACCCAGCTGCTGGGGACCGCTCCAGGGGTACAGCGGGTGCGCCACTCACCCGGCCGCTGGAGACCGCCTCCTGCAGCTGCCGCTCCAGGGCGTCCAGCTGCCGTCGATAGGCCTGCAGCTGCTTCTCGTGGTCCTCGCCGCGCCGCAGCTCTATCGACGTCAGAGACGCAGTCGTCTCCGACTCGTACGCGTCCAGCACGCGCTTGCAGCTGTCGCGCTCCTGACGGTGACGTCATAGTGAGGTCAGCCACGGGAAGCCCCGCACGCGTGGCTGGCGTCGTGCAGCCGCGGCTGGGAACTAGTTTCGGCACGAGAGCGGATCGTGTCGGGCGGACAGGTCACATTCCGGAGGGAGAATGGTGGGAAGTAAAAATATGCGCGCCGCTGCAAATGTGACTGCTACGTCAGCTACCGGCGTGCTTCTCATCAACTCAGTATGACAGCCGGCTACCACGGCTAGAAACTCCACGGCTCGCATGATATCACTGCACTGACGACAGTGAGTGGCCGTGTTATAATCTGTTTGTTATTTGGGTTTTATGGCGCATCGACCATTGTTCGGGGCTTTTCGTTAGAAAAATCATATCGGTACTGCACGTCTGTATTTCTCCGCTTCGAGTCGACAACTGCCGCGCTGTGCTGACTGGGAAGCGGGCGCGCCCTCCCCCAAGCATCACATATCACATTTCCTGCTCGACTGTAGGCGGTTTCACGCGTGCACTAGCGGGAAGTAATCGTCATGACATCCCAATAGCGGGGTCAGGGCATAATAATTACGTTGATCTGAAAGCTTTTAGTCTGTAGATTGGACGAATTTATGATATCAATAAACAAACAGAGTAGGTTAAGTTACCTAATACAACAACTTTTTGGGCTAGTAACAGCCTGTTTATGCACAAACCCTGAAAATGTATACCCACATCCGCACCTGGGACGTCATCTAGTCGGAAATCTGGAAGTCAGACCAAGCGAGCCTAACTTCGGAAGTAAACTCGATGACAACAGTTGTTTGTCGAATTCAGCGGTCTTCAAATGCCAAATTTTCCGAACACTCGACCACTCTGATCAATATCGCCAGCCAACTTCAACTGCAGTAAGTGATTGGCCCTTTATGATAGCTGGGACGAATCATAATCCACGTTTAAAAAAATGACGTCATTATTTGTGCTCTGATTGCATTATTTACGGCTGAAATATGTCAGGTAAGCCAACAAACAACTTTGTCTCAGATGCGCATATTTCGGACATGTTGCGGTCTTTTGGGTGCTGTAAACAATTCATGCTTTGTTCTTTCTTGCGTGTATGGTATTAAAAAACAAGGATCAATTGCCCTCATCCCACAGTAGGGGTTATTCAGGTAGGAGTACAGCAACATTTAAAAACGGAGCCATGTATGGTGCGGTACAGCGGACGTCATTACAACTGTAAACAACCCGCTTGTAAAGTGGAGATAATTTAATATTTTCGGGAGCGTCAATAAGGAATCGTAGCATCTGGAAATGATGTATTTCAATATTTATTCATAATACAGGTACTTCAGTCATAAAATAAAACGTAAAAGGAAAAATATTCATCCGCAGGATATATACTACCACTTTCTCCCTAATATTGTATATATACTGGTAATCCAACGGCAAATTTATGTTCTATTCGGCAACTTCTACCTCCCGGCCATGGTGCCAAATGTGGCCAGATTGGCTAGTTGTTTCTGTGAATTGAGCGCTTTTTTCAAACAGTGCCACAATTTGAATATGTTGGTTGAGTTTAATATTGAATTTATTACTTCATAGTTAAAACTTCTTGAACATTCCATATGTACAGATAAAGTACATATATTTCAATGATATGCCCTTCATACTAGACGAAGTCATCGACATTGCATCCCGGTGCTTATTGGGCGTCGTGAAAAGGGCTTGTGTCGACTGTCGGGGGCGAGAGCGTGAGACGCTGACCCGACACATAAATCACCGGAGCAGCGATGCACAATTCTGAAACCAATGTCAGTTCGTTCGGAACACAGCCGCCCCATAAATAATCCAGGACTCCGGATTAATTATAAACGAATGGAGAGACGAACTGATTCACACCATATGCTACATTTCGCAGCAACTCACAAGCTATCGTGTCTCCGGGGGTATTATCGCTGATCATCTAGCATACTACATTCGGAACTAATCACTCACAATATGTCGGGTCTCCAGAAGAAGTGTTCCGGCTCAACTACACATATATTCTAAATCACGATCAGATGCGGCAGTTCTCCGCGTCACCCCTAATCTACAGAGAAGGGTTGCCGGTCTGATGAGCTGGTTTTGCGCATATAGAGCGTGCAGTCTAAATACTAATTGGTCCAGTCCAATCTGCGCGAGCACATACACGCGCACACTTCCGCACTTATATATGTAAGGTGTATGTGCTGCCGTTTCGAGCCGGAGCACAACGAAAACGAAACCACCGCCGATTCACACACCAGTCCGCGATTCGCCTGGTCACGCCTCAGGCGTTCGCCTCTTGCAGGCAGAGACGAGACGTCGGTCGCGTATACACCCCACTAGCTGTCTTCACCTCGGCAGCACGCACCCTGCCGTCATACCCGGGGATCGCACGGATCACTCTGGCCAGCGGCCAGTGTCCACGCGGCACACCCTCCTCTGCGATCAGCACTAGGTCACCCACGCTCAGGTTCACCGTCTCCTGATGCCATTTGTTTCGCACTGTGAGTCCCGGAAGGTACTCACGGCGCCACCTTCTCCAGAAGTGGTCGACGAGGCGCTGCGCGTGGCGCCAGCGTCTCCGTGAGCCGATGTCGGTGTCGTCGAAAATGCCCGGGGTCAGGATCGGACAGGCATGTCCGACCAGGAAGTGGTTCGGAGTCAGCGCTTGCAGGTCCTTTGGGTCAGAACTGACATGGGTCAGGGGCCGACTGTTCAGGAGTCCCTCCACCTCTGTCATAACCGTCTGGAGAGACTCGTCGTCCGCAGAGCGGTGGCCGATGATGGCTTGCAGGGCACGTTTTGTGGACCGCTCGAGCCTTTCCCAGACGCCACCGAAATGAGGCGATGCCGGTGGGTTGAATCGCCAGTCGATGTCTTCTTATGTCAGAGCGTCCGATATTTGAGCTTGGTTCAGCTCGCGTAGACACTTACGCGGCTCCCTTTCGCCGGCCTTCAGATTGGTTCCGTTGTCGCTGTAGACAACGTCAGGTCTGCCGCGTCGGGCGATCATGCGCCTCAGTGCCATAATGCAACTGTCCGTGTCGAGGCTCTGGGCGATCTCGATGTGGACAGCGCGCGTGACGAGACATGTGAAGAGACAGCCGTACCGTTTTTCCGTTTTGCGCTTCTGCTTCACTGACAGCGGTCCCAGATAGTCTAGTCCCACGGCGGAAAACGGTCGTCCACCTGGGATGACTCGGGCGGCCGGCAGGTCGGCCATCAGCGGCGGTCTGGGCGTGGCCCGTCTCCGCCGGCATAGTGGATACGACCCGGTCCACCTTTTGACGGCCGCCCTGCCGTGCAAAATCCAATACCGTTGCCGGAGTGAGCACAGGACGTGATCGTTTCCGCTGTGGGCGAGTCGTTTATGTTTATCTGTCACGATGAGGCGCGTGATATTGTCCAGACGGCAGCAGTATTTGGTGTCGACTCTCGTAGCCCAGCTGCGCCCAGTCGTTAACTTTTTGGGGGGGGTTTTCGGCCCAGTATTTGGTCGACTCGTAGCCCAGCTGCGCCCGCTCGAGTCGGCCGCCGACACGGAGCAACCCGTCTCCGTCCAGGCACGGGCTGAGGGACAGGAGCCGACTGCGGCACGGCAGGGGCACCTTCTTCCTCAGTGCGTCCAGCTCCGCCGAGAATTCGTCACTCTGCGCACTCTTGATCCATGCTTCCTCGGTTGCCTGCAACTCTTTCACCGTAAGTGTGCCATGGGCTCTGTCAGGTGACGCGGTGCGACAATCGCCTGCGAACCGACGGGTCCACGCTGTCACTCTGAGGAGTTCGATCAACGACGAGTACTTGGCTGGCTTGATGATAGCCTGCAGCTGTTGACTCACGGATCCGACCGTCGTCAACGTGACCTGTTTTTCCTCGGAATGCCCCGAGGTCTGACTTTCGGTCGTAGGTTCAGACGGCCACTCTTCACTCGGACGCCGGAGGAATTCTGGCCCTCGCAACCACGTGCAGTCTTCATCACAGAGCTCCACCGCGCTGCATCCCCTCGAGACAATGTCTGCAGGATTCGGTGATCCCGGATAGTGTCGCCAACTGCTGCTGTCGGACGAGTCTTGGATCTCGGCCACTCGGCTCGCCACGAACGTGTGGAACAGCCTGCTCCGACTTTTTATCCATTGAAGGACTGTACGCGAGTCTGACCAGAAATGAGTGGAGTCGATTGTGACGTCGTGCTCCTGCTTGATAATCTCGCCCAGCCGGACCGCCATAACGGCGGCTTGCAACTCCAGGCGGGGGACGGTCATCTGTCGGGCGGGTGCGACCCTGGCCTTGGCCGTCACGAATGCGCACCAGATGTGTCCTCCCTCTGCCTTCAGCCGAAAGTAGGCTACCGCCCCGAAATCCAGTAACGAGGCGTCGCAGAATACGTGTAGCTCACAGCTGACAGGCTGGGCCGACCCTGGGCGGTAACAGCGAGGCATGGCGAAAGTCGCTAGGTCGTCGACCTCGTCCAACCATTGATGCCAGTTTGTCACGATATCCTCTTCGTCGATTTTATGATCCCATTCATATCCACGTGCCCAAATCTCTTGGAGAATGATCTTAGCTCGCATGATGAACGGCGCAAGCATTCCGAGCGGATCGAACACTGACGATACCTGGCTCAGGATTCCCCTCTTGGTGCATGGTTTGTCTGTTTTCGTGATTTTGAATATGAATTTGTCGTCGCGGAAATCCCAGTGAACGCCCAGTGCTCTTTCCACTGGTTTGTCGTCCAGGTCGAGGTCGTGTGTCCCGGAAGCATTTTCGGTCTGTTTGTGCGGTGCCACCCACTTGGTTAGGTTAAATCCGCCTCTCTCCAGCAGCGCCGTGAGTGAATCTTGCATCTTATCAGCTTCCTCCGCAGATTCCAGCGAGTCCAAATAGTCGTCCACATAGAAGCGGCTATGCACGGCCTTAGCAGCCTCTGGGAAGTCCAGAATGTGATCTCTGGCGCACCTTTGGAGTGCATAGTTCACGGAACACGAAGACGAAGCAGCTCCAAAGACATGCACTTGCATTTGGTCTTTTCGCGATCTTCACCACGCCACAGGAAGCTTAACGCCGGCTGATCGGCTTCCGCGACCCGCACTTGGTGGTACATAGCTTGGATGTCTGCAGCTATAGGGTACGGTCTCTGACGAAACCGCAGGACACCGATCAGGCTGTTGGCCAGGTCCGGACCCGTCATGAGCTCGTCGTTCAGAGACGT
This sequence comes from Ashinkailepas kermadecensis, assembly GCA_034440615.1. Lineage (NCBI taxonomy): Eukaryota > Metazoa > Arthropoda > Thecostraca > Neolepadidae > Ashinkailepas > Ashinkailepas kermadecensis. The sequence continues at coordinate 30,113 of JAOTOM010000849.1, read as the reverse complement.
TCCACAAAACAGGGCGGCAGCATCGAAAACTTACCTGGTTTCTTCGGACTGATGACGCCATGGTGTGGCAGATACCACCGTTTCCCATTATCTTCTTGGTCGCATGGCGACACCTGTTTGGCATAGCCGTCACGTATGTAGCTCTCTATGGTGTCCGTGTAGGTGCGCGCTAGGCCGTGATCTCGATCCAGCTTCCGTTCCGTATGCCGCAGACGGGTCAAAGCGTCGGCCCGGTTGTTGGGGAGCTTCGGGTCGGGGCGTTTCCACAGGAGACCTGTCTCGTATCGGCCGTCCCTCACCAGTATTGTTGCATCCAGAATCGCTAGTGCACGGGCGTCCTCCCTGGACCTTCTTGTCGGCCCCGTGTACTTCGTACCAAACGATTCGGTCGTCCAGAACTCTTTCACCTGCTCCTGTAGGCAGCTGTCCCCGGTGGGCCCGCTGATGTGATTGACACATAGGGACGCTCCGTCCGTCGCCGCTCGGTACACGCCCGACAGCTGGCCAGTCACGACCCAGCCGAGCTGCGTGCGCACCGCATAGGGGCTGCCGGCGGGACCTCTCCGTACCTCTGTCGGCACGATAAGATCCACGACGTCAGCGCCCAACAGTACGCTGACATTTTCTGAGCTGTTTTTCAGCAGGTCCAGGTCCGCCAGATGCGACCACTTCATCTTTTCGGCCGGCCAGTTTACGCCCTGTCCGGAGACATTCAGCACTGGCGTTGTCTGAGCGCCGGTAACGGTGAACTTTTTCCCTTGACGTCAGTGAACTGACGTCGAATCTGACACGGCGCGACGGTCTGGCCTCCGTGCGGTCGACAGTTGTGATGTGGAGCGGCTCACTCGGACCGGAGAGGCCCAGCTTCTGTGACAACTCCTCTGTGATCAATGATATTTGGCTTCCCATGTCCAATAGCGCATTTACGGTCTTCTTCCCACTCGGTCCCTCCACTGATATGGGTATCACCTGTAATAACACTCGAGCCTGGGGCTGGCGCTGCACAGATGCTACCCCCACATGCTGCGTGTAATTATCACCGCTGTTTCCCTCAGTATCGGCTGCGGCCCTGTACTGTGACAGTGGTTTGGCACCGTGGATCAGGGCGTGGTGACTGCTGATACAGCCATCCACTTGGCACCGTTGAGTTTTCGTGCAATTCCTGCCGATGTGTTTCGGTACTAGGCAGCGGACACACAATCCTCTGTACATCACGGTTAGCATCCGCTCATCGACCGACAGACTGGCGAATTTCTCACAGTTTTCTAGTGTGTGTTTGCTGCCGCAATAAACGCACGGCCCACGCGTGGCCTCGTCTGTCCAGACGACGGCGGCAGTGGCGGTCCAGACACCAGCTGGCTTGGGTGATCTATTGAAGGGACCGGCGGTCTCGCGTCGCCGAGGGTCTCGTCTGGGCTCCGCCGTCGGCCGGTTCGGCGTCCCACTGCCGGCGTCGGCGACGGCGCGGGCCGCAGCCACCTGCTGCTTCAGCCAGGCGTCAAGGTCTGTCATGGTCGGTTGTCTGAACTGGTGAATGGTGACGTACTCGCCCCATTTCCACGCGATTGGCAGTGGAAGCTTGGCCACAATGGCTGTCACATTAGTAGTGGCGGCGAGATCAGCGTCGTACCGCTGTGACCTCAATACATTCACTGCTGCGTGCAATGTGTGAGACAACTCGGTCAGCGACCGGATGTCATTTCCTCGCACGGGCGGTAGCTCTTTTACGCTTGACAAGCTAGCGCGGACCACCGTTGCGGGATCACCAAACTGTTCTTGTAGCCCGCGTAGGGCCACTCCATAAAGTTCGCCATCACCTAACAGTCCACTCACCGCGCGAGCTGCCTCTCCCTCCAAACTAGCTTGCAGGTAGGTCAGCCGCTCCGCGTTGGTTAGCTCCTGTCGATCATGTACCAGCGATTTGAAAAGTGACATCCATCTGATCCATTTGAGAGGGTCACCATCGAAGCTTTCCAGCTTGAGTTTCGACAGTGGGCAGGATGCCGGTGACGGTGCACTATTTCGGTACGGCCACCGATCTGTCACGTGTACCTGGTCCAGGTGATCGATCCACGATCCTGGGTGGCGGACCGGCGGCCTCGGGCCGCTGGGAAGGCGGCCCTGAGCGGACTGGCTTACCCATCGTTCGGTACGGTCAGACGGGACAGCTACTGGCAGCCGGGCTGGCGTGTCAGAGCTGACTGGTCTGGGCTGGTGTCGGTCTGCTGTCGGCTGCTGGCCGGCGGTGGGCGGCTGCACACTTCGCCCACCGGCCGTGGAGTCGCGCTGTGACACAGGCTTGGCGCCGTCACTGGCTTCTCCATACTCTAGTTCTGCATCGAACTGTGCCTGCAGTTCGCACTGCTCTAGCTGGGCTTCGGCCTCCGCTATCTTGTGCCGCCTCTCCAGCTCATGTTTCTGTCGCTCCAGGTCTTGTCTTCGGCCTCCGCTATCTTGTGCCGCCTCTCCAGCTCATGTTTCTGTCGCTCCAGGTGTTGCTCCAGTTCTTGTCTTTCTCGATCCCGCTCACAGGATTGTTGCGTCTGCATTAGCAGCAGGCGGGCCATGCCGGCTCTGTTTGCTCGCCTCGCTCTTTGCAGAGCCGGAGGCAACGCTCCCCGTTCTCAGAGATCGCTCACTCATAGCTTTCAGTTCACGTTCACTCGGCTTCACGTTATCCGGACTTAAATCCACAGTTCACTGTACACATTTAAATCCGGCCCGGAGGACCATTTTGTTCAGGGCTTTTCGTTCGAAAAATCATCTCGGTACTGCACGTCTGTATTTCTCCGCTTCGAGTCGACAACTGCCGCGATGTGCTGGCTGGGAAGCGGGCGCGCCCTCCCCCAAGCATCACATATCACATTTCCTGCTCGACTGTGTCTGGTGTCGACTGTCGGGGGCGAGAGCGTGAGACGCTGACACGACACATAAATCACCGGAGCAGCGATGCACAATTCTGAAACCAATGTCAGTTCGTTCGGAACAACCATGTTGCCGTGTTATAATCATGATGTAGATAAAAATAACCCAAGCTGAAAAACTTGCCAGTGTCAGTCACATACTAGGCGGGAGCAGGCTACCACGAAAACAAGCACAGCTCCACTCAACGGCGAAACACTCACTCAGCCTTCACGTAAACAACAAGGCCTGATGCACAAGCTTGCATTTACAAAGTTATGTGCTACTTGTACGACGGTGGTCGGCGTCAGCTTGTGCTGCCGTTACCATGGTGACGATGGTCAATATTTACCGCCATTACCGTGATGATCAACGGTTAGTTAGTGGCGCCATTACCAGGGCGACCAGTGTCAGTTCCTGCTGTCGCTGGCGTCACAACAAGCGTCAATCTGTGTCGTCGTTACCACGGTGACGAGCGTCAATTTGTGTCACCGTTACCACGGTGACGAGCGTCAGTTTGTGTCACCGTTACCGTGGCGACGGGCGTCAGCTTGTGTCGTCGTTACCATAGCGACGAGCGTCAGTTCGTGTCGTAGTTACAATAGTGACGGGCGTTAGCTCGTGTCGTCGTTACCATGGTGACGGGCGTCACTTCGTGTGGTCGTTACCATGGTGACGGGCGTCAGTTCGTGTGGTCGTTACCATGGTGACAAGCGTCAGTTTGCGCTGCAGTTTGCGCAGCTGGACCTGGGCCTCCAGCGTCGCCTGGCCACGGTCCGTCCGGGCCTTCTCCAGTCGGTCGACTTCTGCCTGAAGCTGGCCACAGCGCGCCTCCGCGGCGGACAGACTGTCAACAGGCACACACACACTGTCAACACGCACACATAGACCGTCAACAGGCACACAGACTGTCAACAGGCACACATACTGCCAACACGCACACATACTGTCAACAGGCACACACACACTGGCACACAGACTATCAACCGGTACATGTACTGTCAACCGCCACATATACTGCCAACAGGCACACATACTGCCAACAGGCAAACAGACTGTCAACAGGCACACACAGACTGCTAACAGGCACACACAGACTGTCAACAGCAGTGTTAAAATAATGGTTTATCGTTAGGTGTGGGATGTCGAAATCGCTATGGAAATAATGCTGTTTAAAACATTTAGGTCATTGAAGCCTAGTTTTGGGACAATTGCATAGTACCATATAGCTATCCATTTTGCGTGTATTGAGAGCTACCTAATTTGGAGATACCGATATCAATGATAGCGATGCAAATACCTATGCTATAAACTGGTATTGTATAACATGGCACATTATAGGCAATCCATTTGTATGAAATTGCACTGTGGTAATTTCGTTTCCACGATCCCGGATCCGTTATGATGACCATAAGCATAATACCTATATACTGGATAGTGTTAGAAACGAGGCATGATGACTTCACAAGCACGCACCAAGAAGCACCATGTCGATAATTATTTTGGAAGGATGTCGACTCAGTGTTCAGTAAGTGGTATATTCCACCCTATTTCAGGAATAATTTATCACTGGTCAACAGGCACACATACCGTCAACAGGCACACAGACTGTCAGCAGGCACATATACTGTCAACAGGCACACATATTGTCAACAGGCACAAACACTGTCAACAGGCACACATACTGTGTCCACAGGCACACATACTGACAAAAGGCACACAGACTGTCAGCAGGCACATATACTGTTAACAGGCCCACATACTGTCAACAGGCACACATACTGTCAACAGGTACATATATTGTCAGCAGGCACATAGACTGTCAACAGGCCCACAGACTGTCAACAGATAGATATGCTGTCAACAGTAAGATAAAGAGCATCAACAGAGAGTACCAACAGACAAACAGACTTTCAACAAATAAAGATACAGTCAGCAGACACACAAACTGTCAACATAAACACAAACTGTTAACATACACTCAAACTGACAACATAGACACAAACTGTCAACATACACACAGAATGTGAACAGACAGAACGTCAACAGGCACACAGACGGCCACCAGTCACTCACTCTGCCTGCAGGGTGCCGCGACCTTCCACCGCCAGCAGCTGCTCACGCCGCAGCGAGGTCATGACCTGACCCAGGTCGGCGGCGCACGTCACCTCAGAGCCGGCAGCCGTCCGCCAGCTGGTCAGCTGCCGGGCGGCTTCGGCGAGCTGCCGGCGCCCGTCTGGTTAGCACTCGGCCAGGCACCAACATCGGCACATGCGCGCAAACGTGCCCTGCGGCTCCACCAGCGGGTGACGTCACTGGTGTCGGTGACGTCATCGCGCAGACGTGCCCTGCGGCTCCACCAGCGGGTGACGTCACTGGTGATCTGATGTGTCCCACACTGTTCTCCCGACACATTGGAATGTGCCCTTTTATTTCACACAGCTACACAGCTACATTTGTGTCAGGTGTTAAGTGTAGCAAGTGATAGCTGCTGCACACGAGTCTGGAGTTGGAAAATATACTGATTCTGGACTTTTGCTACCCTTGTGCCTGTCACACATTATCCTCTCCAGAACGAAATATCGTATTACTATTCACATTTTGGGGTTGAATAGTGCTGCTTGACAATGAACTGGTATGTGATGTAGTGCTAAAAGATTTAATGGAAAGTGCAAGCTGATGTTGTGGGATCACAGGTTTGAAGTGAAATATCCTCTTCATATTCGACTACGACATTTTATCCCCACGTCAAGGACTATAAAGCACAAATCAAACCCTGCATGCCACCAACTCCGAAAGGATCGATGCCCGCGAGGGGATCTGCCCGCTGATGTTACGAGTACAACTCATGTCTCCTAATGAGGATCCAATGCCCGCTGATGAGGGGTCTAATCATACCTGCCTTGACCGTTACATTGGATCAGGGCCGAACTTGGCGAGTTTTCATGGAGTTTTTTTGTTTGGTTTTGTTTAATGGCTTTTGCCGCTCAGTCGAGATGCCAGCTCCTACTGCTTCACAGGCCACCGCATTGAGACGCTGGTGGAGAGATGCGCACCTCTCCGCGACTGTCGCCACACTCAGAGTCGGAGTCAGAGTCAGAGTCAGAATCGGAGTCGGAGTCGGAGTCGGAGCCAGATTCGGAGTCCGAGTCGGAAGGCTCCAGCGGACGATACGGCGAAAACAAAACGGCGCCAACGCCGAGTCAACGTCGCGCGGCAGGCAGGCGGCCTGGATCGAGACGAGAACGGGACTGTGGATCTAAGCGCCAGGTATGGATCCAGGCGGGACTGTGGTGGCGAAACCACATCAGCGGCCGCCGCAAAATGTGGTTCGCCACAACCGCCACACCCGCCACAACAGCCACAACAGCCACACCAGCCACGACAGCCACGACAGCCACACCAGCCACGACAGCCACAACAGCCACAACAGCCACACCAGCCACAGCCCCACACCAGGCACACCAGCCACACAGCCACACCAGTCACACCAGCCACGACAGCCACACCAGCCACGACGGCCACAACAGCCACAACAGCCACACCAGCCACGACAGCCACACCAGCCACGACAGCCACACCAGCCACACCAGCCACGACAGCCACAACAGCCACACCAGCCACGACAGCCACAACAGCCACACCAGCCACACCAGCCACGACAGCCACAACAGCCACACCAACCACACCAGCCACCCCAAACAGCCACCAGGCACACCAGCCACAACAGCCACACCAGCCACACCAGCCACGACAGCCACACCAGCCACGACAGCCACACCAGCCACACCAGCCACGACAGCCACACCAGCCACGACAGCCACACCAGCCACACCAGCCACGACAGCCACACCAGCCACGACAGCCACACCAGCCACGACAGCCAAGCCACAACAGCCACACCAGCCACACCAGCCACAACAGCCACGACAGCCACAACAGCCACAACACCAACCACAACAGCCACGACAGCCACAGCCAACCAGCCACAGCCACACCAGCCACACCAGCCACGACAGCCACAACAGCCACACCAGCCACGACAGCCACAACAGCCACACCAACCACACACAGCCACAACAGCCACACCAGCCACACCAGCCACCAGCCACAACAGCCACACCAGCCACAAGCCACAACAGCCACACCAGCCACAACAGCCACAACAGCACCACGCCAGCCACACCAGCCACGACAGCCACACCAGCCACGACAGCCACAACAGCCACACCAGCCACGACAGCCACACCAGCCACACCAGCCACGACAGCCACACCAGCCACAACAGCCACACCAGCCACACCAGCCACGACAGCCACACCAGCCACGACAGCCACACCAGCCACACCAGCCACGACAGCCACACCAGCCACACCAGCCACGACAGCCACACCAGCCACGACAGCCACACCAGCCACGACAGCCACACCAGCCACACCAGCCACAACAGCCACACCAGCCACAACAGCCACACCAGCCACACCAGCCACGACAGCCACAACAGCCACACCAGCCACACCAGCCACGACAGCCACACCAGCCACAACAGCCACACCAGCCACGACAGCCACACCAGCCAGCCACACCAGCCACAAACAGCCACACAGCCACAGCCACGACAGCCACACCAGCCACGACAGCCACACCAGCCACGACAGCCACACCAGCCACGACAGCCACACCAGCCACAGCCACACACCGGTGCACGCATTCCGCGGACGATTTTGTCATTGCTGGACAGAATTAACATATACCGGTGAGAGAATGAAATCAAAATACAAACAATTTAGCCACGACATTACTCGACTGGTAGAACCACCTGCCGACTGTTGGGCAACGCACTTCGACTGCAGAGCCACGGAGGGTGGCAGCTCTACCTGCCAACATGCTTCAGACAGACTTCTTCATGACAATGACGTAACTGCCGGTATTCAAGTAGCCCGATAGTTGGGGTGTTGAGCCGCCCGTTTCGTATCGCTCCGGCTAACGCACCCATACGAACCGAAGCTGAGCGGACCCGCTGCACGCCAGGCTGACCACCGACTGTCGGCGGCAACACTGTGACGTGACGTGGCAACACCAACACCGTGACGTGACGTGGCAACACCAACACCGTGACGTGGCAACACCAACACCGTGACGTGACGTGGCAACACCAACACCGTGACGTGACGTGGCAACACCAACACCGTGACGTGACGTGGCAACACCAACACCGTGACGTGACGTGGCAACACCAACACCGTGACGTGACGTGGCAACACCAACACCGTGACGTGGCGTGGCAACACCGTGACGTGACGTGGCAACACCAACACCGTGACGTGGCAACAACACCGTGCGGGCGAACACCGTGACGTGGCAACGCCAACACCGTAACGTGACGTGGAAACACGTGACGTGGCACAACCGTGACGTGGCAACACCAACACCGTGACGTGGCAACACCAACACCGTGACGCGCACCTCGGGAAGGTGAGTGACGTCATACCTCGACACGCGCCGCCTCCACCTCGCTCTGCAGCTCGTCGAAGCGTTCGGCCTTCTTCTGCAGCACGGCAGCGCGCTCCTCCAGTACCAGGGTGCGGTCGACGACGTGCCTGCGGGCGCCGCAGCACGCTTACCGACACAGTCACTCACGGTACACACATGGTGCACACACTCACGGTACACACACTTACCGACACAGTCACTCACGGTACACACATGGTGCACACACTCACGGTACACACACTTACCGACACAGTCACTCACGGTACACACATGGTGCATACACTCACGGTACACACACTTACCGAAACAGTCACTCACGGTACACACATGGTGCACACACTCACGGTACACACCTTACCGACACAGTCACTCACGGTACACACATGGTGCACACACTCACGGTACACACACTTACCGACACAGTCACTCACGGTACACACATAACGGTACACACACACTTACCGACACAGTCACTCACGGTACACACATGGTGCACACACTCACGGTACACACACTTACCGACACAGTCACTCACGGTACACACATGGTGCACACACTCACGGTACACACACTTACCGACACAGTCACTCACGGTACACACATGGTGCACACACTCACGGTACACACACTTACCGACACAGTCACTCACGGTACACACATGGTGCACACACTCACGGTACACACACATTACCGACACAGTCACTCACGGTACACACATGGTGCACACACTCACGGTACACACACTTACCGACACATTCACTCACGGTACACACATGGTGCACACACTCACGGTACACACACACTTACCGACACAGTCACTCACGGTACACACATGGTGCACACACTCACGGTACACACATGGTGCACACACTCACGGTACACACACTTACCGACACGGTCACTCACGGTACACACATGGTGCACACACTCACGGTACACACACTTACCGACACAGTCACTCACGGTACACACATGGTGCACACACTCACGGTACATACACTTACCGACACAGTCACTCACGGTACACACATGGTGCACACACTCACAGTACACACACTTACCGACACAGTCAATCACGGTACACACATGGTGCACACACTCACGGTACACACACTTACCGACACAGTCACTCACGGTACACACACTGTGCACACACTCACGGTACACACACTTACCGACACGGTCACTCACGGTACACACATGGTGCACACACTCACGGTACACACACACTTACCGACAGTTACTCACGGTACACACACTTACCGACACAGTCACTCACGGTACACACATGGTGCACACACTCACGGTACACACACTTACCGACACGGTTACTCACGGTACACACACTTACCGACACAGTCACTCACGGTACACACATGGTGCACACACTCACGGTACACACACACTTACCGACAGTTACTCACGGTACACACACTTACCGACACAGTCACTCACGGTACACGCATGGTGCATACACTCACGGTACACACACTTACCGACACGGTTACTCACGGTACACACACTTACCGACACAGTCACTCACGGTACACACATGGTGCACACACTCACGGTACACACACACTTACCGACACGGTTACTCACGGTATACACACTTACCGACACAGTCACTCAAGGTGACTGTGTACACACACTTACCGACACAGTCACTCACGGTACACACATGGTGCACACACTCACGGTACACACACACTTACCGACAGTTACTCACGGTACACACACTTACCGACACAGTCACTCACGGTACACACATGGTGCATACACTCACGGTACACACACTTACCGACACAGTTACTCACGGTACACACACTTACCGACACGGTTACTCACGGTACACACACTTACCGACACGGTTACTCACGGTACACACACTTACCGACACGGTCACTCACGGTACACACACTCATGGTACACACACTTACCGACACGGTTACTCACGGTACACACACTTCACGACACGGTCACTCACGGTACACACACGGTACACACACTTACCGACACGGTTACTCACGGTACACACACTTACCGACACAGTCACTCACGGTACACACACTTAACGACACGGTCACTCACGGTACACACATGGTGCACACACTCACGGTACACACACTTAACGACACGGTCACTCACGGTACACACATGGTACACACACTTACCGACACGTTACTCACGGTACACACACTTACCGACACAGTCACTCACGGTACACACCTTAACGACACGGTCACTCACGGTACACACATGGTGCACACACTCACGGTACACACACTTAACGACACGGTCACTCACGGCACACACATGGTACACACACTTACCGACAATGTCACTCAAGGTACACACATGGTGCACACACTCACGGTACACACACTTACCGACACAGTCACTCACGGTACACACACTTAACGACACGGTCACTCACGGTACACACATGGTACACACACTCACGGTACACACACTTACCGACACAGTCACTCACGGTACACACACTTAACGACACGGTCACTCACGGTACACACATGGTGCACACACTCACGGTACACACACTTAACGACACGGTCACTCACGGTACACACATGGTGCACACACTCACGGTACACACACTTAACGACACGGTCACTCACGGTACACACATGGTGCACACACTCACGGTACACACACTTAACGACACGGTCACTCACGGTACACACATGGTACACACACTCACGGTACACACATTACCGACACGGTCACTCACGGTACACACATGGTGCACACACTCACGGTACACACACTTAACGACACGGTCACTCACGGTACACACATGGTACACACACTCACGGTACACACACTTAACGACACGGTCACTCACGGTACACACATGGTGCACACACTCACGGTACACACACTTAACGACACGGTCACTCACGGTACACACACTTAACGACACGGTCACTCACGGTACACACATGGTGCACACACTCACGGTACACACACTTAACGACACGGTCACTCACGGTACACACACTCACGGTACATACATGGTACACACACTCACGGTACACACACTTACCGACACGGTCACTCACGGTACACACATGGTACACACACTTAACGACACGGTCACTCACGGTACACAATGGTACACACACTCACGGTACACACACTTACCGACACGGTCACTCACGGTACACACATGGTACACACACTCACGGTACACACACTTAACGACACGGTCACCACGGTACACACATGGTACACATACTCACGGTACACACACTTACCGACACAGTCAATCACGGTACACACACTTAACGACACGGTCACTCACGGTACACACACTCACGGTACACACACTTAACGACACGGTACACACTTACCGACAGTCACTCACGGTACACACATGGTACACACATTCACGGTACACACACTTAACGACACGGTCACTCACGGTGCTCCTGGCATGGTCACCCACGACATACACTCAAACGGTACAGGCACTCGCGATACAGGCACTCATGGTACAGATACTCACGGTACAGACACTCACGGTCACACACACTCACGGTACAGACACTCGCGACACAGGCACTCACGGCACAGACACCCACGGTACACAAATCACGGTACAGACACTCACGGTACATACACTCATGGTACAGTCACTCATGGCACAGATACTCACGGTACAGACACTCATGGTACATATACTCTCGGTACAGACACTCACGGTGCAGACACTCACGGTACAGACACTCACGGTACAGGCACTCGCGGTACAGGCACTCATGGCACAGATACTCACGGTACAGACACTTATGGTACATATACTCACGGTACAGACACTCATTGTACAGGCACTCACGGTACAGTCACCCAGCAGCCACTGAACACTTGGCCAACTTCTGATCTGAGTGACGTCAGCACCTCACCTGAGTGACGTCAGCTCGGCCTTCATGGCGTGGTTCTGGGCCTCCAGCTGGGCGAAGGTGGCCAGCCGCTCCTGCATCAGCGCCCCCAGCTGGGCGTTCTCCTCATTGGAGGCCAGCTCGTTCTCCAGCTCCTGCCGACACGCGACATCAGAGCCACCTCTCCGACTGCCTGTGACGTCAGAATGACGTCATGCACTGCCCAGCTCGGCGGCAGATTCACCGACGCCATGGATGTCCCACGGATGATATCCCATGACTAGAGTTTCTCACGGATGTCCCACGGATGACGTCTCCACGGATGACGCCCCCACAGATGACGTCACCACGGACGTACCAACATCGAAACGTCCACCGAGAGCCGACAGTGACAGTCGCCGGTCAGCTGCCGGTGCTCAGTGACGCTGCGCGTGACGAGCGGCCGTGACCGCCTGACCGCACTCCGCCTGTCGCCGGACGTCGGCACCAGCGCGCCTCGCCGTCAGGGACCGCAACGCCCGGTCCCTGGCGCCTCCGCCTGGCGCCTCCGCCTGACCGCCTGTCGCCGGACGTCGGCACCAGCGCGCCTCGCCGTCAGGGACCGCAACGCCCGGTCCCTGGCGCCTCCGCCTGACCGCCTGTCGCCGGACGTCGGCACCAGCGCGCCTCGCCGTCAGGGACCGCAACGCCCGGTCCCTGGCGCCTCCGCCTGACCGCCTGGCGCCGGACGTCGGCACCAGCGCGCCTCGCCGTCAGGGACCGCAACGCCCGGTCCCTGGCGCCTTCGCCTGGCCGCCTGGCGCCTCCGCCTGGCCGCCTGGCGCCTCCGCCTGGCGCCGGACGTCGGCACCAGCGCGCCTCGTCGTCAGGGACCGCAACGCCCGGTCCCTGGCGCCTCCGCCTGACCGCCTGTCGCCGGACGTCGGCACCAGCGCGCCTCGCCGTCAGGGACCGCAACGCCCGGTCCCTGGCGCCTCCGCCTGACCGCCTGGCGCCGGACGTCGGCACCAGCGCGCCTCGCCGTCAGGGACCGCAACGCGCGGTCCCTGGCGCCTCTGCCCGCCTGGCCGGGGCCTGCGCGCCTCCGCCTGGCCGCCTCCGCCTGCCGCCTGGCGCCGGACGTCGGCACCAGCGCGCCTCGCCGTCAGGGACCGCAACGCCCGGTCCCTGGCGCCTCCGCCTGACCGCCTGTCGCCGGACGTCGGCACCAGCGCGCCTCGTCGTCAGGGACCGCAACGCCCGGTCCCTGGCGCCTTCGCCTGGCCGCCTGGCGCCTCTGCCTGACCGCCTGGCGCCGGACGTCGGCACCAGCGCGCCTCGCCGTCAGGGACCGCACCGCCCGGTCCCTGCAGCGTCCCGCGGGGCTCACTCCTCATCAGGACGCCCGCGGTACAGATGGAGAGTTGGGATTTTGCCAGAAGTCTTTTACACGGACGAGGACACACCCATAACTATGTCGAATAATTTCAGAGACGGGTATTTTGTTTTGATATTTGATAGGTTGCACAGTGGTCCATCAGAACAGGCTGTAATTACGGAATCATCTTGATTCACGAACTGTTCGATTGCCTACACTCAGATCTGACGTCGACCCGATTGATCCGACCTTCACCCAGACTTTGACCTTTACCCGCGTCTGATAGACTGATTCAATCGGACAAGAATTGAACTCCGATCTTCACCAAAATCACCTGGGGACGAGTAGTCTCGGGGTAAGTTGCCCGTCTCACAATCTGTGATTGTGGGTTTGAGTCTCACCTGTCGCTACTCTTCACCCGCGGCCAATCGGCATGAGAGATTGGCGACGCTACATGGCTCAATGGTCGACGTGTCGTAAAACCAATAACCAGCATCAAAATCAACTCCCGACCGTCAACCGGACCGGCTTTGACCCCCACTCCGACTGACCTTGACCCTCATCTGCTCCTTCTTCAGCTGCAGACGCAGCTGCTCCACCTCCCAGCCTCCGTCCGAGACGGGGCGGACGGCCGCCTCCGCCCTCTCCTGCTCCAGCCTCGACTCCGCCTCCTGGCGGGCCGACTCCGACTCCAGGCAGCGCGCCTCGGTCTCAGTCCGCTCGCGCACCGCCTCGTCCCGCTCCTGGACCACCCCAGTCACGTGTCAGCAGAAGAAAGCCTGTGATCGTATGGAACGCCGACACCATTCCCCAAACACGGCACGAACAGTACGTGCAGGTCAAATCGCACCGGTCAGAAGGGGTCAGAAGGGACAAAGGCCTGGATACCAGGGTCTGATATCCTGAGGTCAGGTTCCGGAGCTCAGGTGTCGAACTCGATCTGACGATCTGCCGATCTGACGGAGTTTGGTCATCGGAATCTGAGAAACCTGTAAACCTGAGTACCGATTAAATATTCCTAAATCCTATTCACCTCTGTGATGCTACAATGGCAGCACGCCCTTTCCGTCCTTGCGATTAACTAAACGTGCCGGCTGCAATCGACCGGTGGCGACATCAGGTCGCCACCGGTCGCCCACGTACCACATGCTGCGACATCAGGTCGCCACCGGTCGCCCACGTACCACATGCTGCGACATCAGGTCGCCACCGGTCGCCCACGTACCACATGCTGCCATTCGAGATTTCACGCGCCGAATGTGTCCAAACTCGCGATTTTAGGCGTCCAGGCACAGGGTGTCGAAACTCGCGATTTTAGGCGTCCAGGCACAGAGTGTCGAAATTCATGTTCACTTGTGTGTGAGATGCAACTAAAAATATTCCAATTCTGCTATCGAAGATGTAGCTGGACATGTCGAACAGTACATAGCCGACCGGTGTGTAATTGTGCAACCCCACTATCGGCCTGTGCACCATCCAGCACCACTCCAAGAACATGTCAGTAGGAACTGAACGTCACTCACACGCACGCCAGGTGTACTTTATTATCATCATCTCTCGGGTGCACTGACACAGACCGACGGACGATGTCAACGCACAGACAGATAAACTTCTGGCTTGGGATGTAACATTTTTTCCCGTTATGTGATGCTTTCGACCTAAACTGCCGAATTTGGACACACTGTTGAGGCAAGGATACAAATACAACTTCACATTGAGGTCGCTTCCAAATCCTGGGGAATGTAGGGATCGAAATTGGAATGTGGGCTACGTCCAGGTAATGCAACAGCTCAATGCGGTTCTAATTTACATTGTCTATCAACTTTTTCAGGAACCCTTTATCTACATCCTGACGTCTAACTGAGCGAATTTGTGCGAACTGAACTGCCCTGACCTGTGACACCACTGACTCCCCTGACCCGTGACACCACTGACTCCCCTGACCCGTGACACCACTGACTCCCCTGACCCGTGACGCCACTGACTCCCTTGATCTGGGGACGAGTGGTCTAGGGGTAAGATGCTCGTCTCGCAATCAAAAGATTGTGGGTTCGAATCTCACCTGTCGCTACTCTTCGCCCGCGACCAATCGGCGTGAGAGATTGGCGACGCTATATGACTCAACGGTCGACGTGTCGTAAAACCAATAACCGACTCCCTTGATCTGCGACCCCACTGACCCGTGACCCCACTGACCCGTGACGCCACTGACCCGTGACACCACTGACCCCCCTGACCCGTGACGCCACTGACCCGTGACGCCACTGACCCGTGACGCCACTGACCCGTGACGCCACTGACCCGTGACGCCACTGATCCGTGACGCCACTGACCCGTGACGCCTCTGACCCGTGACCCCACTGACCCGTGACCCCACTGACCCGTGACACCACTGACCCGTGACGCCACTGACCCGTGACCCCACTGACCCGTGACACCACTGACCCGTGACGCCACTGACTCCCTTGACCCGTGACACCACTGACCCGTGACACCACCGACTCCCTACACCCCCTACCCGACACCACACCCGACACCACCGACTCCCCTGACCCGTGACGCCTGTGACCTGTGAACTGACCTCCACAGCCTGCTGGAGGCTCCGGGCGGCTCGCCGTTGCGCGGCCAGTACCTCCTGGTCACAGGCCAGCTGACACGCCCTGAGGCGCGACTCGCCGGCGGCCGCCTCGTCCTCCAGACGGCAGCACGCGGCTCGCTGTCGCTCCAGCTCAGCCGCCGCCTCGGCCAGCTGGCGGTCAGGTCAGGTCAGGTCGGGTCGGGTCAGATCCTCCAGGCTGCCACATGGCGCCCTCGTTGCAAGTTTCGTGGGCATGTACTGTGTGGCTGAGCAATGAGGATGAAAAGTTCTGAAGAAAAATGTATAAAGAAAAAACCGTTTGAACATAATCCAATATTCAAAGCTACCTCGCACCAAAAAAACGAAACTGCATGCAGTCGCCTGGCGAGCGTCACTGCTGAGAAAACACCACACGGTTTACGGGAAAACACTTAGAAATCCGACTGGTGGATCCTGCCTTCTGCTTCACTCTGCGTCGTACCCTACGACTCTGTCTCGTACCTCACACTGCGCCGCACCTCGAGCCCTACATCGTACCTTGGAAACTTCCTCGTGCATCACTCGAACTAGTACATTGGGCCATACCCCGTACCCCACTGTCTCGCAATTTGCACCCTTTCTCGTACCATGAACCGTCCGTGTCTTGAACTCCGTCTCGTAACTTGAACCCTGTTTCGAACCTCAACCACCTATCACACTCGGCACCCACCTTGGCCTATACCACCTCAACTACTGACCCCACCCAGCACCCACCTTGGCCTCTGCCACCTCAGCCACCGACCACACCCAGCACCCACCTTGGCCTCTGCCACCTCAGCCACCGACCACACCCACCTTGGCCTCTTCCACCTCAGCCACCGACCACACCCAGCACCCACCTTGGCCTCTGCCACCTCAGCCACCGACCACACCCACATTGGCCTCTTCCACCTCAGCCACCGACCACACCCAGCACCCACCTTGGCCTCTGCCACCTCAGCCACCGACCACACCCAGCACCCACCTTGGCCTCTGCCCGCTGCGTGCGCTGCTTCAGCGCATCCCTCTCGGCGTCCATAAGCAGACGGTCCTCCCGCTCGCGCGTCTCCCTCGCCTGCCGACCGGCCAGGTCAGTATCGGCGGCGACCGACGGGTCCTCGGATCGATTCCCACCCGGGTCGTAATCTTGGGTTCAATTACGACGCATTCAACCGCTAGGTTATATAGCGTCGCCAGCCTCTCACGCCGATTGGTCGCGGGTGGACTCGATAAATGCCGTCGGTTGTGAGATTCGAACCCACAATCTTGCGATAAGAGTCCGACGCTCTACCAACTGAGCTACCGCGGTCCCCTCCCCGAGTCGTAATCGCTCGCCACTGCCGCAGCGGGGCCGTTCGCACCCGTTCACATGGACCATGGGGGGGGGGGGCTCAGACTTACGCAACGATATCTTGTGTACAATTCTGGAACCCCTATGTGTCGCTTGTAGGTTGTCCCGCACGTGCATACATCGCACAGAAGACATGAAAATAATTTCCCTTTCAGTTGCAGAACATGCTCTTTTTCAAGTTATCAGAGCTACAAAATGCAAAAATTCGTCCCCAATCTGACAAATAACACCACTGAAGAACCACTACCCAGCCGATGGACTTTCGCCGTGCTGACCACAACAAATAAACACCTGTATCTGTCATCTCAACGTCCTCATCACATGGCACAATCAACTGTTGACTGAACTGGACTTGGCACACCTTCATGCACGCTCAGGTACCGAGAGCGGGGGCGGGGGGGGGGATCAGCTCGCTGGTGGCACAGTCGGAGGTGCAGCCGCGATCTAACCACGCTGGGAACCGCCCCGCAGCTGGCTCGGCTGGCCTTTGCCACCCACCGATACCACATACGACATGGGGACGGCTGCATGGAACAGGACAAACACACGGAACGGCGCAGCACTGCCATCACTTATAACACACACACGATTTGGGCAAATGTCTTCCGAGGTTGGACTTATAGAGCACCACAGGCTGAGTGAGCGCAGACCTACTTCCCTCGGGTGTCTACACTGAGCCGGTGAATTTGAATAGCATGCGGCCAACAGTCCGAAATTCCCTGATGTCCGGCACATGGTTCGAGCTGGGGTGCAGAGCAAAGCAGGCGGTTGGGTGTCTCCGAGTGGAGTGAATTTTTTTTTGAGGGGAAGGGGGGGGGGGTAGCTAAATATGGAGAATATGTTTTTTCAAACCTGTCGCATTTGGCCGAGTGGTTAAGGTGTTGAGCTCTGTATCCCAAGGTTCCAGGCTCAACACTCGAACTACTCAGGACATTTCCAATCCTGCAGCACACAGGCGAAGCAGTGTGGGCGGCGCCATTAGCCGTGGTTGTGCATAAAGTGCGTCGTAAACCACCCAATAAACAAACAAATTTGTCACATTAAAATCTCAGTTTGCATTTTCACCTACATTTCAGTGAACCTTGAGCACTTTATCACATAGCAGTTCATTCCCAAAACAGCAGCTTTCCACCTCCAAATGAGAAAATGAGTATAATTTTCTGGAGAGGATAATGTTCTGGATGTGGGAAAAAATCCAGAAACAGTCGCATTTTTACAACGGTGGTCTTGACATCAAGTGTTTTGGTCATGTCTGTCATATTAACCAGGTCAGTGCATCTTGCAGGTCATGGTTTTAAATGGGCTTCTCAAATATAAATGGAAAATATCTTGCAAATGACCTCTCAAAATGATCAGACACTCTGCTTGGAATCGGTCCCCTCTTGAAAAACAAACAGAGTCACGACGGAAATGGACAACACATTGCGACTAGTCTGCCTTGCTAAAGCCTCTATCTCATATCAAGAGGATGAGGCCACTTCCAACTGCAGCTACTGCTGCTCGAACTGCTCTCTGCTGCTGTGAACTCCCTCGGACAACCGCCAGGACGTCCTGGGAATGAGAGCGCGGCTGTCCACCATTCAGCGTCCACCAGCCGACTGACCGACCTGCAGCTTGGTCTGCAGGCGCGTGGTGTGGGTCTGGGCGTCCACCAGGGCGGCAGCCTGGCGCCGCAGCTGCTTCTCAAACGCTGCGGCACATCACAGCAGCACGCTCACGCACGGGTACCATCGGCGGGGAGGACACGAACGCTGCGCTCCCGAACACCATCTCGACTGCAAAGCCTTCCTTGACTCTTGACACTTGTTCAACAACACTGGGGCCATAAACTCTGCATTGTTTCGATTGCTTTCAAGCTTCAAGGTTATGCTACATTGAGACAACACACCTGAATTAACCACGTGGTAGTCTACAGTCCACACAGCGCCCACATAGTTGGCCCGATTCAGCTGCAGGGAACATGCAACGAAAAGTCTCACCGGCCGCCGGGTCTCGAACCCACCGCCCTTACAGTGGACGTCATTATCCGATGAGCCCCTGGCCCGGCCTCATCGGAAAGTACAAAACCAGCTCGGGATGATCAATCATCTAGGAAAGCATTCAGTTTGTCAGACAGTATTTATCTTTGGCTAAAAAGCTTCAACATACTCGTTCGTCAGTGACTAGGTTTCGGTATACCTGTAATTATTAAAAAGCCTGCTGTTCAATTGGATATGATCTAGCGGACTGTTTGCTTGACCGAACCACGCCGGAGCACCACATCCTAGATACTGAACTCCATATTCCAATTCCAAGTAAATATTGGAGTGGCTTTGCCATATAATTCAGACTTTAGTATGTACATTGTGCATGTTTTCTGGCGATAGATGGAAAAGAGTGACTATTTGGCTCTGCTTCTGAATGACATGGGTGAACAGCCAGTCACATGCAGGTGCAGTGTTCTCAAAATCATGTTTAGTTAGGTGTCAGATGCAAGAAAACAATGTTGGGGATGATAAAATAATGTAAGATGGAGGTACTTAGACAAACATTTTCAGACAAATGAAATGTTGAATCCCAACTATAGCTGTTGAATTTGGTGAATTTGGCTCACAGAAGGAACCATGTTTATTTGTCAATAAAAAAAAAACATTGGCAAGCCTTTTTTAGTGCAATATCTACAGCTAAGAAAAACTGGATGCATCCTGCATAATCCTATCCGTCTAACATGCACACAATTGATGGGTAGCTGGTATAAGGATGAATTAAGGGTATCAGAATCAATGTAAGGAAAAGCTGTGCTACATGTCAACTTGCACCCAACTGCAGGCATTTGACAATCCTACACAGGTCCTACACAGGTCCAATCCTAGACAGGTCCTACACAGGACAGGTCCAACACAGGTCCAATCCTACACAGGACGCTCACCGAGCCTCGCTGGGTCCAGCTTCACCTTCTTCTCGGCCAGCATGTCTGAGACGGACTCCTGGCTGTTGGTGGACAGACGGTGCTTCCGACCGAAGCCGTCCGCCTGTGTCGGCGGGCTGACCATGCCCGCCCGCGCCGACATCACTGGTCAGTTGCCAGGCGCACTGGCCAATCTGAAATGGGAATGCCAGAATGGCATCAGGCAAACCAGCACTCACACCGAGACTTTTGAATATGGATACATGACACCAGCTAGGTTCTGGGAAAATACCACAAAATTGTTTGTTTTTTTTAGATGTCAGTGACCAAAACTGCTTTTAACTCATGAAAAATAAATGAAATTGCTCCATATTTTGAGAGGTCATTTGCAAGATATTTTCCATTTATACTTGAGAAGCCCATGGGTCTGTTCCCGTGGCTCCACTAACCTCCACAAACCGCCACTGGTCGTTCCCGTCGCAAATCCGGTGGAGATTTTTCCTCCACCAACCTCCACCAGTGGAGCAAAAGCTCCACCAGCCAAGGAGCAGGGTCCAATTGTGATTATTCAGTTGAGCTCAATCACGGCGCACTTGCGCCATATATTTGCGCGTAAACAACGTCCTCCATCATATGAATCTCATCTTCATGCATCAGCTGAATACCAGGATCATCCTTCGCAAAGGAAATATGAAATCACTACTACAACTATGAACAATAATCTAAGTAACAGATGCAGACCACAAAACATCCTTTTTGAGGCATTTGACTACGTCATTCGGCCTATGGGAAGATGTTACTTTACCGGCCGGATCCGCCGCAATTCCCGTGCCCAGAAGTACCGCCGTTCTCCCGGGCCGACTAAGATCCGATCGACGAGGTCGGGCAAGTTGAGATGAGGAAAAGTCAGCATCGGGTAGAGAAGCGCCTCGGGGCCGAGGGAGCCCGGCGGGTCCAGACACGAGATTATATGCTGTATGTTAAGAAGGCAGGCTGTAACCAACCGCAAAACAGGGGGAGATGATACTCAACCGAGAGGGAAGAGAGATTGCCTGGTTCATCCCATAGGCGAAAATAACACCTGTGCTCCCCGCAGTCTCTGAGGACAAATACATAGCCAGAAATAAAGACACATTTGGGACTTTATATAAAAAGGTATACTATGTACATTGTGCAATCATCTGGACAAACATTTGAAGGGCAATTTGGCCAATTTATGATACAGTGCCAAACGCTCCCATTTTGTCGCGGAATTCACACCGCTGTCAGCTGATTTCTCCACCAAGCTCCACCGGTCGTTCCCGTGGGCCAGTCTCAACTAGCCTCAACTAGCCTCCACTGAGTTCCTTCTGGTGGAGCCACAGGAACAGATCCCATTTAAAACCATGGCTGGCAGGATGCACTGAACTGGTTAATATGATGGACATGACCAAAGCACTTGATGTCAAGACCAGAGTTGTAAAAATGGGCTGGTCCTGGATTTTTAACACATCCAGAACATTATCCTCTCAAGAAAATTATCCTCATTTTTCTTATTTGGAGGTTGAAAGCTGCTGTTTGGCAATTAACTCATATGTGATAAAGTGCTCAAGATTCACTGAAATGTAGGTGAAAGTGCAAACTGAGATTTTAATGTGACAGGTTTGTTTGTTTATCAGGTGGTTCACGACACCCTTTATGCACAATCAAGGCTAATGGTGCTGCCCACACTGCTTTGTCTGCATGCTGCAGCATTGGAAATGTCCTGCATAGTTTGAGTGTTGAACCTGGGACCTTGGGATCCAGAGCATCCAGATCCATGAACACCTTAACCACTCAGCCATCCCCACCCCTAATGCGACAGGTTTGAATAAATATATTCTCTCCATATTTAGCTACCTCCCCCCCCCCAAAAAAAAAAATCCTCTGCACTCAGTGACACCCATGTGCAAACCCCCTGACATATGTGAAGTATTGCAGCTTAGTTCAGACATGAGATCAGCTAATCACATGCAATCACCTTTGTAAAGCAAAAGAAGAGGTCAGGCTTAGCTAGGTTAGGTTTTTTAATTTTGAAGTCCCAAAAAACATTTTTATAAAAAGATGTTAAGCCGTGTTAGCTCTGATTAGTTACATTTCTGTTACATCTTGCATTATTCTTCATCTTATATTATCCCATCCAAAGCAGCATTTTTGCAGATTAGGTTGCTCACAGGATAAGCTCATGAAGTGTTTTTCATCCATAAAGCAAAAAAGGAGGCTAGATTAGGCAAGTTAGGTTAGTTTATGTTTACAGGTGTTAAGAAAAATTGATGTTTTTGTGGAGACATTAGCCCATACTTGGTTAGGTTGTTTCTTCCAATTTTACATTATTCTTCACCATATATCACACCACTTTAAGCCCCATTTCGAGGTGTTATCTTGCTCGCCTCAGTATCATCACTACCTCTTTGAATAGATCTGGAGCAACTGATATGGTTTCATGGTGGTTTCTTGCTGCCATAACATGTTCATAATGTGGTATATCATTCATTTATTTTCTGCCATCATGCACTTTTGGTATCCCTATGTGGAAATACTGCCTGAATATGATCCCTGGATCTATTGGAAGAGGTTGTGATTACCTGGAGCCACTGTGATGGCTTCATTGTGGTTTCTTGCTGCCCAAACTTATACATAATGTGGTATTATAGCCTTCTCTTTTACCTGCTACTGTCATGCACTTTTTAAAGTCATAAAGTCATAAAGTATTAAGGCTTAATAAGAGCCACAGGGGCCCATCTGGGTTAAGCATATCTAGAAAAGGTACTAGAAATGTACATACTCTCACCCCAATCAATCCCTTATCCCAAGTTCCTAGGAAGCTATATATCCCAGCCTATCTAGCACCACTCACTTGCTACCGCAAAACACCCTCAACAATCACAAGCTCCTCCCATCATAGACAATCTCATCAGCATCACATCCCGAAGGAAGGTGCCGAATCCACTGCTAGGCACACCCCACACAAATTCATAAAGCGTTCAGACTTAATAAGAGACTCACTTGCTATTGCATAATACACTCAACAATTACAAACTCCTCCCATCATACCCATTGTGCTACCATAGACAATCTCATCAGTATCACATCCTGAAGGAAGGTGCTGAATCCACTGCTAGGTACACCCTATATAAAGTTATAAAGTGTTTAGACTTAATAAGAGACTCACTTGCTATTGCATAACACACTCAACAATTACAAACTCCTCCCAACTCCTCCCTGTCGATCAACCCTTCCTGGAATACAGAAAAACAAGCCCCCTATTCTTATGATTATCTATGCCGTTTTTAAAGATGTTCAGTGTGCTGCTACTGACAATGGTTCCTGGCAGCTGGTTCCAGTGTTCTACTACCCTGTTGGTGAAGAAAGACTGTCTTAACCTTGTCCTGCTGTGATTAACTTTAATTTTGAATTGATGACCTCTAATTGCATCATTTCTGTTAAATTCAAACATTTCCCTGAGATATCCCTGTTCCTGACCATGAACAAATTTAAAAACCTCGATGAGATCTCCTCTCAGCCTTCTATATCTAAGTGAAAACATTCAATTTCTTCAATCTTTCCTCATATGCCAGGTTGCCTATACCATTAACCATTTGTGTTGCCCTCTTTTGTACTCTCTCTAAAAGCCAACATACCAATTTGGAAATACCACCAGAATATAACCCCTTGATCTTTTGGAAGAGGTCCTGATGATCTGGAGCCACTGCAAATGTTGCATGGTGGTTTTACACTATCCTAACATATCAATATAGGTACATAATCAGTAGGGATATTTCAATTTATTCCATGATGTTCGCTTGCTGAACGACAGCTTTTCGTTCACTTCCCCTTGTTACAACCGATCCACGACAATTAAGCAATGCCTGATGCCTGGGCCCTTAGCATACCTAATACCGGCATCTACATAAATACCCAGGTACCTACCTACTACCAGACTTGTGCTCGACTCAAATTTTTGAATCGGCTCACATTTGACTCATAGATCTTGAGATCTGATTCAACTCATGATTCACAGCAGGTCAAAATTATTTGATTCGACTCAATTCAGACTCAGAGCTACAGAGATCCGATTCAACTCACGACTCAAACATAAATTTGAATCGATTCAGATCCGACTCAATGGTATCACTCATAAGCAGTATGATTTTGTGTGCACTGCTCGCACACTATTTATATATATATACATATAATATGTATATATATATATATATATTTATATATATATATGTATATATATATATATAATGAGGGAAAACAAAGTTATAGCAAAAATAATTTATTTGACACACAGTTTGATGTCAATTCATCTTCATCTGTCTAATTAAAGAAGGGAATCAGTATTTATTCACACTAACAAAGATGCTCCAACATCAAAACATCTGTTGGATATATTATTTTTGCTATAACTTTGTTTTCACCTCACATTATTTATCATTCATCATGCACTGTAATGGTTGATATATAGGATAAATATACAGATAAATGAACATGCATGTGCATAAAGTAATTGACTCAAACAGATTAACGAGATGAATGGTTGTCAATGCATATGCAAAGCAATGAGTGCATAATACCTCAATCCACGTCAGCATGATGCACACACAACCTAAATCATATACCTGACACGCATCACCACCTAGCTGCAACATGGCACCCAGGTTCTGCACTGCAATAGGTATCTGCACAGAATATGATTGCGTTGGTCTTTTGCCCCCACAAAGTTTGTTTGGTAGCAGGCTTTAAGGTTTCCCTTCACCATTGGTTTACACCCAATTTTACCGACTTTCTCTATGCTATCTTGCATATTTTATGGCAATATAGGGTACTTTGACATATTCTAATTGAAAGACCTATTCTTTAGCTTCATCAAAGGGTATCCTAAATGACCCAGTAATAATCGTCCTGCCCAACAATGTGCCATTTCCGGCAGGCTCACCATCAAGTGCCTCCAAAATAAAGGGCTTGTTCCTGATATTGGTAGGCTCCTCTACCATCCATTTTACATGTTCAAGTTGTCACCCTCGTTCAAGAGCGAAAGAAAGGACAGTCAAGGGGTGCTAAGTGCTCCATAGCTTCTTCTCCCCATTGGCAGGAGAGTTTCAGTTGAGTTGCAAGTTTCAGGAGGGCATTCCTAGATCACAATGGTGCTGCACATAAATGTTCAATTATGCATGTATCATCAACAATCCATGCAAGATTCACCAAGGAAGAATGTATCATGCCCTGGGTCTAGCTGGCCTGGAAAAACTGTTTTCAACAACTGCTGTATGTCAATGTAGGTAGGTAGGTACTCGGGCACGGTACTCATCTCTGGGTGAGTGATGCTTGAGTATATGGGGAGCCAACCAGGTGAGAGAACCAGGTGAGAGGTAAATGTTTGAAAAAATAGGCTGATCCTAGATTTGGGGGATCCTGAACATTAACCTTTCCAGAAAATTATTTGTTGTTTTTTCATCTGGAAGTTGAAGTCCCTAAGTTATTAACTTTTGACAACGAACTGCTGTGATGAAGGAAAAGTGCTCAAAATTCACTTAAATGGGTGCAACTTGAGTTACCATGCATATGGTTTGAATAAAAATATTCTCCATACTGGATGACTATAAAATATTCCTCTCCAAACGCCGGATTACAATGCACAAATCCGACCTTCACTCTTGTCTATGCATGAGAATAAAATGTGTCGGAACAAATGCTCACTGGAAAGAATGGGAAAAGATTATAACTCACCTGATGAGCAGAATACAAATATATTTGCTAGGAAGCAAATTAAAGTGACCGTTGCGTATGATTTGAGAAAAGTTCTGCAACCAAATTTCTACCATATTTTTTTTTTAACTTCGAATGACGTGCGGGCTTGAAGGAAAATTTTGATCTACCTTCTTGTAAAGGTAACATGGGTTTGTTATTTGTCACACAAACTGACACAATTTATTCAGTGCAAATGGCTGTTCCAAAAAAAGTGCATGGTCGTTTCAGTTCCCTATTATTTTTCACAATCACATCCCATTTCTGTGTTGTGTTTCTGGCACTAGAATTGACTCATGCATGATACTGATTGTGAATACCAAGCTTAGCATTAATACTTTTTTTTGTAGTTATTGTTACCCATTTTTGGTAATAACTTAAGTACACCTCATTCTTACTCACTGGCAGCTGATAAGTTGACAATTGTAATGCTAAGCATTAATAATTATACTGTGTTTTTACTCCCTACCTTGTCATGGCATACTATTTACAAAGATACATGCTTTATAGCATTTGTTCATAACTTGCATTTGAGTCGCAAGACTCAAATGACTCATTGTGATTCAAATGATTGACTCGTGATTCAACTCATTAAAAGAAAGAAAGATGTGATTCAACTCGCGACTCAAGATATGTTTTTGGGAAAAGAATCGATTCAACTCACGACTCATCCATAAACGATTGATTCATGAGTCGATTCTCGATTCAACTCGAGTCGAGCACAAGTCTGCCTACTACCTACCAGGCACCCTATGCACTTCAGTCCAGCCGGCCGCTGTACCCAGAGTATATTAAAGAACGGGTACAACCAAGTTGAGTATATTCTCAGATCTAGTATATACTGAGCCTTGGTGACGTCACAGCTATAATATGCGATATTCTACTAGAATGTGGTGGACATCTGGCGGATTATAGAATCCTATAGTAGAATATTCCAAATCTAGCAGATTCCTGGCAATTGGTGATATAGTGCCGCAACCGCGGCAAAAACTTCACGTGCTTCATTTTTTTTTTTTTTATATAATTTCCATTAGAAAAGAACATATGGTACTATGGCATGCTTTACTTTCTCCTGTATTTAGCTGACACGAGAAAGCAAAGGATGACATGAAAAAGAGTACAAAGAATGAGAAAGAACGTTCAATTTCATTTAACAGAAGTTTCCTTTTCTGCCGAAGCTCGACGCACGACTGGCCTTGAGGGCCAGCCGGTCGTCGTGCCAACGACTTAGGCCCCGCCCTCTGGGAGTCGGCCGCCCGGTTTTGTGTAGTGTCCTCGTTTACCGGCAAGGAAACATACTTTTTCGGGGTGATACAAGTAAAAACGATCCGGATTCGTATGTAGAATTCTTCAGGCATTTGCATGGTATCAAATTTGCTTACATACAATAAAAATTGTCTGCGTAAAGCCGTGGAAAATATTGGCTATTTTGGCTTGAGACGCACGCAAAGTGCTGCCGAGTATCGCCTTGGCTACGTCACAGACTCGGAACAACTTGACCCCCCCCGGCTGTACCCAAGGTCTTGCTATACTCGCTATTCTGTTACCCTGCTGGAGCGCACCCCCTGGGTACACCCAAGTTTAGTATATTCTCAGATCTAGTATATAATGTGCCTTGGTGACGTCACAGCTAGAATATGCGATATTCTAGAATATGCGATATGTGGTGCTAGAATATGCGATATGTGGTGGACATCTGGCAGATTATGGAATCCTATAGTAGAATATTCCAAATCTAGCAGATTCCTGGCAATTTCATTTAACAGCAGCTTCCTTTTCTGTCGAGGCTCGGCGCACGACTGGCCTTGAGGGCCAGCTGGTCGTCATGGCAACGACTCTAGGCCCCGCCCTCCGGGAGTCGGCCGGCCGGTTTTGTGTAGTGTCCTCGTTTACCGGCAAGGAAACATACTTTTTCGAGGAGATGCAAGTAAAATCGATCCGGATTCGTATGTAGAATTCTTCAGGCATTCGCATGATGTCAAATTTGCCTACATGCAATACAAATTTCGTGCGTAAAGCCGTGGCAAATATTGGACGTTTTGGCTATGACATGCACGCAAGGTGCTGCCGAGTATCGCCTTGGTTACGTCACAGGCCCGGAACAACTTGATCGCCCCCCGTGGCGGCCTTGTGAAGGCGTCGAGGAGGGGAGGTGGGTTGTAGCGTTTTCTAAGCGTTTTATTTTGTGTTCACGGCGTTGCATGTGCCATGAAAATGCGAGGTCCTTTGGCAGCTTAAGGTAAACTGGTTTCTTGGAAAGTCTTGTTTTAATGCAACGTTTATGAATGTGCTGAACATGGTGTGACCGCCCATTTTATCTGCAAATGACCTACCTACCTACCTAGGTACTACCTACTTTTCGGTGCATTTGCAGTTTAAGGTAATGTCTGATTTCTTGCAATTTTTTTTCTTTGATGCAATGTTTATGAATGTGCTGAACATAATGTGACCACTAATTTCCTCTGAAAATGCATACATGTACCTACCTACCTAGGTACCTACCTATTCATACATGCATATAAGTTGGGGGGGGGGGCAAAGTAACACCCAAAAAGGGACTTGGAGTTGGGACATATCAATATATCATAAAAAGTAGGCTGGCCAAAACAACAATACAAAATTCAGCATATGGTCACTACATGGTTGGGGTATATACTGTATGCACCATTCCATACATACAGAAAAGGTGGCCCTCCAGGTAGGCTGAGTGCACCCTTCCCCCACCCCTTCATATTTTCCCACCAGAGGAACCACTCCAAAGAAATGTCCCCTATAGACAAATACCCCCCATGACAATTGGTCATAATCAATCTTGGCTTGCTCTGGAGGTCAAGATGGATATTCATTGCATGACTAGGCTTTAATTGAATATTTCCCTCTCTTTACTTCCATGGACAAATATGTGTGCATCAGGAACTTATATGACAATGTAAGATAATATAAAGGTCAACAACCCTGACCATCAATGACTGCGTGATCTGGTTAAAATTGAAACCACACTGAGATTTAAACCTGGCAACACCTGCACAGAAAGCAAATGCATTAACCAACTATGCTAATTGGCCCAGATGATGCATACTGGAATATGCAATGTAGAGCATGCAAACTGGAGAGATATGGTTGTTATGCACCATCTAAAAAGTATTGTTCAAAATACAGAAAAAAATGTAATATTACCTTACATAACCCAGCCTAACCTTCCATGCAAGAAAGTAGTTTTTTAAAAGTGGATAATTTCCAAACTTTTTTCTTAAAAATTTTCAAATTAATTATGAAGTCATGAAGTGATGAGGAATAAAGGGTTAAAAAGAGCCACAGGGGCCCATTTTGGTTAAGCCTATCTAGAAAAGGTACTAGAATGTACATACTCCCACCCCAATCAATCCCTTATCCCAAGTTCCTAGGAAGCTATATATCCCAGCCCATCTAACACCACTCACTTGCTACCGCCTAACACTCAATAATCACAAGCTCCTCCCATCACACCCATCGTGCCACCATAGACAACCTCATCAGCATCACATCCCGAAGGAAGGTGCCGAATCCACTGCTAGGCACATCCCACAGAAATTCATAAAGCGTTCAGACTTAATAAGAGACTCACGTGCTATTGCATAATACACTCAACAATTACAAACTCCTCCCATCATACACATTGTGCTACCATAGACAATCTCATCAGTATCACATCCCGAAGGAAGGTGCTGAATCCACTGCTAGGTACACCCTATATAAAGTTATAAAGCATTTAGACTTAATAAGAGACTCACTTGCTATTTCATAACACAGTCAACAATTACAAACTCCTCCCAACTCCCACTCCTCCCTGTTGATCAACCTTCCCTGGAATACAGAAA
>JAOTOM010000848.1:0-47935 GCA_034440615.1 Ashinkailepas kermadecensis | reverse complement strand
GCTGCTGGCACTGAGTCCTCCAGGTGCGGACAAAGCCTACATCGGACCCCTATGGAGACCCCTTATCAGCGCTCGAGGCCGGTGCTGTTGGCGATGTGTAGTGAGGTGTTGTCGGCTGTTGCAGACGGGACACACTGTGGCAGCGACTGAAGGATGAGGATGACCGGAACCGCGGCTCGGTACGTGCTCGCAGAACTCGGCAACTTGTCACACAACGGTTGAACAGTCTGCCACATGCCCCGGTGGACGCCCATACTGTCGTTGCATCCATGTCGGCCGTAGCATGGCGCATTTATCCGTCCACTGTCGACATTGAGTACTGATTGTCTACAAAAATCGGCCGCGCTCAGTTCAGTTCCTGTGTACCAGCATCTTGTTTGAAGGTTAATCTGTATTTGCATAGTTGGTTGGTTATTGGTTTTTACGACACGTCGACCGTTGAGTCATATAGCGTCGCCAATCTCTCACGCCGATTGGTCGCGGGCGAAGAGTAGCGACAGGTGAGACTCGAACCCACAACCTTTCGATTGTGAGACGAGCATCTTACCCCTAGACCACTCGTCCCTTTGTATTTGCATATATATATATATATATATATATATATATATATATATATATATATATATATGTATATGTATATGAATAACGATAATTGGCGAGTAAATACGACAAATTAACAGGAGATGACCTTTTTGTATAAACATGGGCGCTAAATGACCTCGTAGTCGGCGCGCCCTTAACCCCAAATGATCAAATCAATATTGTATGAACGTTTTGGCCTCAGGGGTCTTCTTCAGTATACTGAAGAAGACCCTTGAGGTCGAAACGTTTATACAATAAAGGTCATCTCCGGTGTATATATATATATGTGTGTGTATGTATGTATGTATATACTACTGGATAACTGTATGCATTTATCTACGTTTGATAAGTGTTCGGTTTTCAGACTTGCGGTGGACTGAGCTGTGCCGAGATGACCGGAGCTGCTGACGCTGGTGTGCTGTCAGCCGCTGGAGGACATTGACCCACGGCTGGCTCCGCTGATGCGCCAGCCCATTGGGTGGTACACTGGCCTCATCCGCACGCTCACCCACAGATACCCCGACTCACACCGGTGAGATGGCATCCGTCGACTGACTGACTGGCTGATGTCGATTGACTGACGGTCGATCGACTGTCGCTGCGCGGCGGCCCACGGACTGGCTCTTGGCGTCGGCCCTGGGCTCAGCTGGTGACAGGCTTGAAATCAGTAGTTGTGATGTTCATGTGTCATGGTAGGCTTCCTTCAGTCTAAGCTACCGAGGATCCGTCCTTAAGAGTATGCATATTGCGGACTGGTGTAGGCATAATTGTGAGTGACATCGGGTAGTAAATGTGAGTGTAAAATTCGGGTAGTAAATTTTGTGACTTGAGGCGACAGATTTTCTCCGGACCGACCTGGAGACATGCTAGACTGGTTGGAACACTGTTTTGTGCTGACTTGGTTTATCTTAGTTGCTTTGATCTTCCTCACGATACATGAGCAATGAGTATGCATTGTGACAGGAACTTCATACGTTTTATCTAGCACGCGTACTTGCGCCCTAAGTTCACGTAGGCGTGCCAAAGTTCCCAAAGTTCTTTTTACTTGACTTGAATATTGGCTGTTGGGTACTTGTGTATCGGCTGTTCTTTTTTGGGGGCTGTGACGATGTGTGAGCCGTGTGATGGTATGTATCAGTGACGGCATGTGATCCGTGTGTCGGTGTGTGACTGTGTGCAGCCAGTGTAATTGTACGTACCAGTGACGGTATGTGATCAGTGCCTGTGTGTGACGACATGTGATCATTGCGACGGTGTGTGGCCAGTGTAATGGTATGTATCAGTGACGGTATGTGATCAGTGCCTGTGTGTGACGACATGTGATCATTGCGACGGTGTGTGGCCAGTGTAATGGTATGTATCAGTGACGGTATGTGATCAGTGCCTGTGTGTGACGACATGTGATCATTGCGACGGTGTGTGGCCAGTGTAATGGTACGTACCAGTGACGGTATGTGATCAGTGCCTGTGTGTGACGACATGTGATCATTGCGACGGTGTGTGGCCAGTGTAATGGTATGTATCAGTGACGGTATGTGATCAGTGCCTGTGTGTGACGACATGTGATCCGTGTGTGTCGGTATGTGATGGCATGTGATCAGTGTGACTGTGTGTGGCCAGTGTAATGGTATGTATCAGTGACGGTATGTGATCAGTGCCTGTGTGTGACGACATGTGATCCGTGTGTCGGTATGTGATGGCATGTGATCAGTGTGTCGGTGTGTGACTGTGTGTGGCCAGTGTAATTGTACGTACCAGTGACGGTATGTGATCAGTGCCTGTGTGTGACGACATGTGATCATTGCGACGGTGTGTGGCCAGTGTAATGGTATGTATCAGTGACGGCATGTGATCCGTGTGTCGGTATGTGACGGCATGTGATCAGTGTGACGATGTGTGACAGTGTATTCAGTGTGACGGCGTGTGTCCAGTGCGGCGGTATGTGACAGTGTGACAATGTGTGACCCGTGTGACCGGCACACAGGTACTACCAGTCAGAGCCTGGCCACCAGCGGTACCTGGTGGTGATCCTGCCGGCAGATTCCAGCGCTCTGCTGGTGCTCAGTGTCGACTCAGAGGCGAGCCGGCAGGCTGCCGTAAGTGGCGCTCTGGCCTGGCGTGTCCACTCCGGGCCATGCCTTTACACTCCGACGGTGTGATTGGTTGTTATGTCTGTAGGCTATGATTATGTGATACTGGTAAATTACAGTCATGCGGAGCTCAGGTGAGGGCCAGGGCGAATATACTTTTGTGTATATGCAAATTTCAAGGAAGTGACCCTGCACTACCTATTTGATCGTCACGTTTTCAGCCACACATTTTGTCATGCGCTCTGAAGTTGTGCTTCCCTCACTCAAAATTGGAGTCAAGCTCTTGAAATTGTATTTGTATCAACTGTCATGGAAGTATTTGCGCTTAGGTGCTCGCAATATGTGTTGAAAGGAAACGTTTCTCAACAAATTGACTTCTTGCGCCATGCCACCTATATTTCCACCATTACGTGTACAGGAAAGGAGCCACAAAACCTGCCTCTTGTCTTTCCTCGTCCAGCGCCTTTTACGATGGCGCCTTTTACGAGTGCGCTGTGAGCGGGAATGGCTGCAGACAGTATACGTGCGATTCCATTATGGTTTACGGGGGCCCGTAAAGTACTCCGTGGTGTCCTATGAATAATGGCAGAGTAATTGCAGCACTCCAAACTAGCTCATAACAAAATACCCAGACATATGTGTTGCCGTGCGTACCCTATAGCCTGTGCTCATGAGAGTTTCACATTCCTGTCCAAGGTGGCCAGTTCTTTGGTGGCATGGCCAAGGTGTTTGGTGGCCTGTTCTTTGATTCTTAGCCCAAACCCACCCTAACCTTGAGCCAGTCGCAGCTCCTGGGTTTCTGGAGTTCCGACAGTACTGCGCCTGGACATTAGTATGCATATTCAGTATGCACATTAGTATGCACACTCACTCATGCCGTGTCTACTGTGGCATACACAGGAATGACGCGGTGGGTGTTTATTGCTACTCAGCATCAGTACCGTGTTGACGGTCGGGCCACCTCCGGCAATCATCACCACTACCGTCGCTGACCCCCTCACATTCCCATCGCCTCCTGTCTATGACTGAATTTTCAAATTCGATCTGTGGTGCCGAAGTATAAAACTAGCAGACAAAAATTCAAGTTTTTTTAATTGTCTCATTATCAGATGCAGCAGTAGCCTATCTCATTTGGCTGTATGTACCTTCATCGGGTCTTTGAATGTGGGGATTCCCTTGGTGAGCTGCCCATAAATCAGGACAGCCTCGTGCCTCGTGCCATGGGTGCCGCGTGATGCAAACAAGAAATATATAGGAATGTGATCACAACAATACAATTTCCATCCCTTCTTTATCTTCCTTTAGCCACCACGAAATTAGTAGTACGGAATGCGACCCTGGGAAAACGGCGGACAGGTAGCAAGCTAGCAAAGCCCACAGAATTCCCAGGGTCACAAGATGTAAGTGTTAGGGGGAGTATATAAATGATTAAAATAGATTCGTGCAGAGATCTCATGTAAACAATGCTTCCGTACATCTGCCATACGTACATTTGTCCAAGGCCTATCGAGTCAGGTTGGACAATAGCGTCAGCTGCTGGGGTGTCGTTTAGCTACATATATGACGCGTGTGACGATTGTGATCGATATTGGTATTTCATCTGTGCGCGCACCAATTGAACCAATTACAGTGCAGCATTTTGTGACACAAGCTAAATAGTTTTCGCCAAAGCGCCTGCGAAATCCATCGATCAATCGGCGAGTTTGCTTCAGGCAAATTAACCGGTTCAAAATGATCTAGGGCAGACGTGCTGCCACCCCAGCCAAGCTCCCCTGAGAGGGATTTAATATGTGAATATAAATACAGCTGTGTTGTATAGAGTTGCGTTTCACGAAAGCTATTCTTTCTATTGTCACAGCAATTCTGCACTGTAATTGGTGAACTTGGCGCACGCACAAATAAAAAAAAAATGATATAGATTACGATCGCCACATGCGTCATATATGTAGCGACACTAAGCAGCTGCGCGACACCCCAGCAGCTGGTTGCTACTGCCCAATGCTGAGCCATTCCATGCTGGTTCTATGGATAAAGCAACAGAAGGAATGGTGCGGCCAGAATTTTCGTAAAGGTGGCCAACCTTGTGACACCTTTCTGAGTTATCTCGCACTTCTTCAAGGCAAAAAGTTATTGATTAGTGGTTTTGAACATGCTAGAGGTTCTGAACTCGTTTGATATTAGATGGAATGAACTCTTGCTGTTTGTGTGTATTCGATGTTCTGATACCCTTGATGTTTTGAATACCTAGAGCTTTTAATTGCTCGTGCTTTTGAGTATTTAGATACTTAGATCTTCTGGAAAATTTGAACGGTTTGAGGTTTTGAACTTTAGAAGCTCTGCAATTCCCCCATACATAATCAAATCTCCGAATTTAGAGGGTTTGAACGCTTAGTCCTTTTTATTCCTAGATGTTTTCAACCGTTAGAGGCTATGAGCATTAGAGATTCTGATATAGACCCGTTGGCTCTAGTTGTCTTGGTTTTATCAACCATCCCGTGTATTACATATATTGCCCAGGCCTCCCCTATATCCTCCATGGCACCCCCCAATGTTAGTTCCCCAAGTTAAGTTGAGTGGCTCAGATCAAAATACAAAGCTGAAATGATAGTTTACAATGCTTATGCTTTCAAACTTCTCCAATATAAGCCAATATAAACAAAACAGTGTTTACTTCTGGCTAGTCGTGCGTCACTTCTACCACGGTCCGATACACGTCGCACCGTACGCCAACCAGAACTCAAATGGTTAGTGCCTCTTCACTATCAATTCATTTTAATCAACATAAGAAGTGAATATTAATTCCCTAAGCTACACTGCTTGCAAACACAAACGCTCAAGTACTAGTTCGACAAAAATTAAGTGCAATATTATTTCGGAGTATTTAATTATTAGGTGCCGAAAGTAAAGCTAAGCCATGTTTTTTCCACATTGCTCCTGTATCTTCTCATCGGACGGTTCGATGAGTGTTGTACCGCTCGTCTCCTCGCCGGTCGGCCGGGTCAACCGCACTGCTTGTCAGCAGCAGGTTTTTCTGTTGTCACGCTGGTCACAGCAGATATGTTCCACATGCGAGGCACTCATTAGCTGGTGATAAGTGTTGGTCTGCAAGACACTGAATATGTCTTTCCTGACCAAACTTGATAGCATGCATCACTTGGCGAAATGTTTCGACACACCGATGTAGGTAGATGCATTTGAAACTATTCAGACCACAGAGACGTTCGCATTGTCCCGTTCCATGATTTGTCGTGCGGGCTGTCCCTTCACAATCACGGTGTTCAGCTTCAGCGCCCATATCTCACTGCGCATTTTATTCAGTGGTGCGTTCCCTGCTGCTGCCGTGCTATTCATGGCGCTAGCCGTGTCCTCGTCGACGTCCGGTGACCCGGCGCCCGCTCGTCGCCAGCGACTGTTCCTGGTGACACGCGAGCCAACGCCCGATCAGCTGGACGTGACGTCATCGTCGCAGTCGACAGCGGACGCCGAGCAGCTGCTGCACAGACTCACCGAGCAGTTCGTCAACTGCTGTTGTTACCAGATGTGGGCCAGCTTCATCGTGCCATAGCCGGCGCGCCGGGAGTGGGCCGCGCGCTGCGCGTTCGGACGGCCGACAGATAGTGCGGAGGATGGTGGTGCCGGTAGGAGCTGGGACCCACCGGTCAGGTGAGCTGGCCGCACCGGTACACCAGACTGCCATGTGGTTCGCAGGTTCCATATTCGTTGATTTACACGCGTTGGTTGTGTCATTGTGGGGTTCACTGCCGTGCTGCAGTGACATTGCACCCGGTTGGGGTGTCGGTAATCGGAGGACGGGGCAGTGCAAGCAGCGTGTGCGAGGTCCGAACGGTTCCAAACGCGTCCGTGCCGATGCGGGTGCTGTCGAGCTCGCCTGGGAATGTGATGTTTTGCAGATCCACACGTATCACTACATAAAGAGTGCCTTGCATGTGTAGCAAGCCTGCCGTGATCAGCTGGGGAGGGAGCATACTCTGTTGGCTAGACAGGCGCTGTTCCTGCAGAGTCGGCCACGTGGCGGTGATTGCTTGTGTGATGCTCTGAACCGCTCCAAGAGGCTGGCATTGTGCTCGCGCTTGCATACGAGTCGATCGTTGCTGGGGCGGGCATCGTGTACCGTAGATGAACTATTGTTGGGTTGTTGGTCCGCATGTGTTGCAGCTGCTGGCTCAGGGTATATTGTGGCGACTTGTCAGTGCGATTGACGCCTACGCACCCTGTACCATTTGTTGGACCACGTTTTGTATGAGATTGGCAGAAATACGGTATATCCGCTGCATGGGGTACACGTGTTTTAAGTTATTCAGTCACTGGACGCTGGCGGCTGCGAGGTCCAGGCAACAGCCAGGTTTTAAACCACAAATCAACCTCACTAAAAGCAAGCACCATTTCATTGTCATAAGCCACCACCTGGTCATGTCGGGAAGCGGACATGACATTACGGGAAGTACTTGGATGTGCTCATTGGGTATTCATCTGCACGCTGACTCAAAACGCATTGGTTGAATTTATTGATCCGTTTAAAATGACGAGCATTGGTCCGTTTGACTCTACCTTGCAGATAACCTACTGAACCTCCTATCATGACTTTTGCATTGAAGTGCATTAACGTTACGCTTCCTCGCTCCATCCATTATTTCTCGAGATATAATTTGGTTTCGGTAGTTTCAGCGACGCTCCGTGGAAGCAGCAAGTAATGAGTAATGCCAGGTATCATATATAGCCAGGCTGCGGACGACGTCCAGACGACCAAGCAGTGTTGTGGAGAAAGCAATGCATGTGGATTCTCCACATCATTAGGATGACGGGAAAACTTGAAGGCGACCCACGCGAATGTGTGCAGCCGGGAGAGTGGGTGACCTCTCCCAGACACACAGGCGACACCCATGCATCTGACGACAGGTGGTTGACAGTTTCCTCAGTGACCATAGCTTTAAGAACGCGCTTTAGGGCAACAGGCTACTGAGAACAAAGGCCATGATGAGCAGCTCAGCGTCACCCAGCAGTGTCCCCGGCTATTGCGCAGGGCGGCCGACGCCTCTGCCAATTCTGCATGGCCCGCAGGCGGCGCAAGCGCTCCGGCCTATCGGGCCAGTTCACCAGGTGATGTCGTGTAACAGCGGCATTACTTACGGTGGTGCGGGTGTTGGCAGTGGTAAGGTGCTCAGGGATGATTCCAAACAAAAACTGACGTTACAGTGGCTTGGGTATTGACCAGCATTGGGCATCAGTTCCAACCTAGTGTGCGTGTTGGTCTGTGTTGAAGTCAAGAAGGATGCTTGAGAAGGAAGCTAGGGAAAGTTCAATGTGAAGCGTACCCCCGAGGAAGCAGGCACAAGTGATAGCCGTGTGCTGGTCGGTTAGGCCAGGCTAGGCTTGTTGCTGCCCGTATTTGCCAGCACCTATTCAGCATGCCATAGCATCACACATTGAACGGCATTGATAGTAAGGATTGGGACGTTGCAGAACGTCATTGATGCTGACAAAACCATGCGTGGATAAAACGCCACAGAATGCCAAACGTTAACGGAATTCGCAGCTAAGATTTACAAGAGAAAGCACTAGTTTCAATATGAGCTCCCTAATCATTAAAACAACCTTCGGCCATGCAAAATTATATTGTTTAAACTTTGAACGCGGTAAGGACTCCAAGGCTCTTTTGTCTTTGCGCGTTTTTTCCAGATCGTCTTCCAACATTTGGATGGGCTACAAGAGCCTATATTCCAACGCTCTTTATACCTCCCTCGCCATGATTGAGTTCAATAATATAGCTTCAGAGTTCAGAATGAAGACAACGGGGACGAATTAAAGGTACAGCAGAGGTGAGATACAGCAGAGAAAAACCTCCACATGCAAAATAAGTTACATTTGTAAATGTATGCGTATTTTTGTATTTGTAAATGTAAGTGTCTTCGCTGTAAATGCCAATTGTTTGTCATGTAGCCACTTTATATATGCAATGCGTAGGCTGAATGGCAATATATATTTCCTGGTATTCGGTCGTGGGGTATTTATAGTAGAAAATACCCACTGATACGTTGGATGCTGTAGGTTTTGTGCCAACTTGCAGGCGTATTTTAAACCAAGCTTTTCACGTCGCAGTGATAAAGGAGGTTCGTTAGCCTCAACAAGGACGTTTTCAGTTGGCGAAGTTCGAAACGGACCTGTAGTAACGCGTAGAGCGGCGTGGTGCAAAACATCAAGCATACGTTTCGTGGTTTGGGAAGCACCATCATAGATAAAACTTCCACAAACCGTGAGCGGATCAAAGAACGATACATGAGAAGTAAAACGCCACGACCTGCTCCATATGAGCAGCGCGATACTACTTTTAAGAGCTGAAGTCCTTTGGTACAGCTGTCCTTCAGCCGTGTAATGTGTTCCTTATACCTCCGCCTGTCCATCCGTATACCGAGAAATCGGACGGACTGTTGAAAAGATACCGGTTGTCAAAATATATTGATTACGGGATCAGAACCCTGCCAACGGCGACAGAAGTGGACGGCTGTCGTCTTCGTAGTGGAAAAACGGAAACCAGTGGTGTGACACCACTTTTCCAGCTTCCCGACAGCCAGCTGAAGTTGCCTCCGCAACCCGCGAGGACCACGGGAGCAGCAGCACACGGAAAAGTCGTCCACGAAGAGAGCTCGCCCGACTGATCGTGGTAATTCTTTATCTATATCATTGACGGACATTGCGAATAATACTACGCTTACCACACTGCCTTGTGGCACACTATCGGCTTGTAAAAATCGGTCTGATAAGGTTCCGGCCACACGTAATCGAAAGTAACGCTCGGATAAAAAGTTCTTCAAAAAGACCCCCATGGGGCCGCGAACACCAGGGTCATATAACTTGCTCAAAATTATATGGCGCCATGCAGTATCAAAGACACCTTCAATGTCAAAAAATATAGCCGCTGTATGACGATGTGTCCTAAATCCAGCACGAACAGTCGAGTCCAAAGTTAAAACATGGTCAGGCGTACTACGATGTTTCCTAAACCCACACTGAATGTTGTTTAGCTGATTAGTAGACTAAAAACCACATCAATCTTGTATTCACCATTTTTTTTAATTTCAAAAAGTTTACACAAAGATGATGTAAGGGACACCGGCCGGTAATGTAGCGGATTATTACCTTTTTTGTTTGGTTTAAGTATGGGAATAACAATTGCTTCTCGCCACGAGTGTGGGGGGGGGGGTGCCTGCTTCCCACATGACGTTATAGATCGACAGAATAACTTCCAGACGGTCTTTGGGTATCTGTTTGATGATGTCATTGTGTACCATGTCAGGTCCTTCAGAAACAGATCTGAGGGATGAAATCGCATAATTTAATTCAATCATGGTGAAGGGTAAATTGTAAGAAATTGCGGTGGTGGTTGTAAAGTCAATAATATTCGATTCGCACTGCGTTCTGTATTTATTAAACTGTGGGCTCCTGGTGTTTTTACATATCTCTGAGACCGTTCGAGCTATCTCATCTGCTGCCTCTTTCGGTCTGAGATAGTCTCGCCCGTTTATGTGAAGAGCTGGGAAAGGGGTTGGAGCCATCCGTCCCGAAACTCGCTTTATTTGCGCCCATACTGAAGATATTTTTTGTGTTACGATTAAATTTGTTTGCGTATGATTTCCAAGCCTCACGCTTGGCTTTAGCAATGGTTATTCTAGCGCATGCCCTTGCCTTTTGGAATGCGATAAGATTTGCTGTGGAGCAGTGGCGATCAAGACCCGAAATGCCCTTTTTCGGGCACGGATGACATCGTGGCATTCCTCAGACCACTATGGGACTGAAGTGCGCCTAGCTGTACCTGAGGAGCGGGGGATATTGTGTTCGGCGCAGTGTAGCAATATTGCTGTAAAATCCTCGATGCATAGGTCCTCGAAACCGTTCCTAAACTTATCACGTGCCTCAGCCTGGAAGGAGTCCCAATCTGCCTTGCCTAGGATCCACTTCGGAGGTCGTCGGCCTACGGCAACATCGTCTAAGAATTTAATCCATATGGGAAGATGGTCATTGGTAAGAGGGTCGTCCCCAACGTACTACTCGATGTAGGGGGATAGCTGTGGGCTGCATAGAGTAAGATCCAGTATGGAAGTTTGACCAGTCGGTAGTGTAAAATGTGTTCGGGTACCGGTATTCAGGATACTAATACAGTCATTTATTATTATTTCCAGCTTCCGGCCACGTGTACTGGTCTGGCTGGAGCCCCAGAGCGGATGGCGAGCATTGAAATCTCCGCATATTATGAATGGTGCTGGAAGCTGTGCAAAGAGATTAGTTACCTCTGACGCGTCAAGAGATAGTGAAAGTGGTATGTAGATACAGTATATGGTAACAGCGCGGTGATTTAGGGTTGTTCTCGCTGCGACACATTGGAAGGCGGAAGAAATGCATATTTATCGGCAGGGTGAGAAGTGTGGTGTGATGGTGTATGGCGAGAAGTACACCGCTATGCGACACAGTGGTAAAGGATACGTCTTTTCGTAAAACAGTAATTTTTAGTTGAAACGGGGCACCCGGAGCCAGTTTCGTTTCCTGTATGCATACAGCGGACAATATGCTACCGTTCAAGCGCAAATGCCTGTTTATTGTGAAAACACTGAAACTAGATACTTATAGCTGGGGTAGATCAGCATCTTTTTGCTGGTCACATGATACCAAAATATTATAGATCACAGCACAGAATGTTCTATTTATGGAACCAAAAGTTCGTTCAGAGATCGAACTAGCACGCAAATAATTTCAACTCATGACTGCTTGAAATGCTTTCTTTGAATTGAGTTTACATATTCCAACTACCGCATTATTATTCACGAATTGTTGACATCACTTCAAGCACGATATATTTTAGGGCGCGTCAGCTGCCTCGGATATATTGCACCTTAAGGTAAAAAAACAAATCGCGAAGAAACGCTGTCTTCCCTAAATCCGAATGCAATGAACTGTGCTTTTGGGTGATGGAGCTGGTAACGTGATACAATAGTATACGTTGCACAGAAGTACATGTGACTATGCAGGGGAAAGACACCACGTAAACAGGGGAAAGACATCACGTGTACATCTCAGGATAGACGTATCGACAAATACACCGGAGGCCAGGTGAATGCATTACAGCAACCTCGCGGGGCTCGCGTTATATACTACTTCCGAACACAACATTAATACATACCACAAATGTACTGCAAAGCGTGAATGCACTAACGTAGCAGAATACGATACAAAATACATACCACTTTTGATGTCTGTACGCGAGAAAGGGGCCACGAATAGGACGGTTCAAGGAAGGGGGAAAGGGGAGAGTAGAAAAGAACAAGGAGGTGGGAAGGGAGAGATCAGGGGATGATAGGCGTGAGCGGGGGACCTGGAATGTCAGAGTGCGACATTCAGCAACAAGAACTGGTTTGGCGTTCTCCACCGCAGGACTCGTCTGGAAGTCTACGTACAAGACGGAATCCCACGTATACACCATAATTGGCACGCAGCGGATGAGTTTCAATCAAACACGCGCACTCAAGATATAACTCCTATCAACAGCCGTACATTTCAGCCTTGTTGCTGATCACGACGAACACCGTGAGGCGACTCGGATGTCACAACGCCATACCTGTCACAACTAAAACGGAAGTTCCATCCGCAACATAACCGACTCGATTGAAAATTACATTCCACACAGTATCGACTGACTTCGACTTCTTCCACAACACAACAACATATCGGCTGACTTGACCCCGAGTTCGGCCCCATGCGGCGTAACTGGCACGACTGGAGATAATGCCTGGTGCACGGTAGCGGGCTCGAGGTCGGGTTTCCGGCAACGTCGGCGCCACGCCAGCGTACACTAGCTGGGCGCTCTGAAGCCGTAGGGCGGCGGCCGCGAGGAGGCGGCCCTCTGCTGGCGGTACAGGCCGCGCGGCCGCGTGACAGACACGCGCGGGCCGCGCTGCTCCCACTGGTCGGCGGCCGTCCAGCGGGCGCGCCACCAGACGGTGAGCGCCGCCGCCAGCAGCAGCAGGCAGCCCAGCAGCGGCCGATACCACAGCCAGCTGACAGCCGTCACCACCAGACATGTGGCCACCGACACGCTGAAGTTGAGCGACACCACGCCCAGCGCGACCACCTCCCGCACCACTGGAAACCGGCTCACTGCAACGGCGAGCGCCGGCCCGGTCATGCACCACCAGGTGGGCAGAATGCTCAGTCACAAACGGTCCTGTGTGGGAAGGGTGTCCGAATGGGGTCGCGTGCAGTCCTGTGCCGGCTGGGTGTCCAAACGGAACACCTTGTCGACGGCTGTAGACAGTTGGATCAGAGGGATGCCCAAATGGGATCACAAACGGTCATGGGTAGATAGGGTGTCGAAATGGGGTCACGGGGGCATCGGTAGCTCAGTGATTAAGCTGAACATCTAACATGCCAGAGATACGGGGTTCGATTCCCCGATATGCTCGCCCTTCCTGCCAGGGTGAGCGGCAGGCGACGCCATATGACCTCTGCTGTTGAGTGCGTTGTAAAGCGACCTGCTCATCTGCTCGACATGTTGTACATATCTAAAACCTAAGTGCAACTATGCCGAATCGTCAAATTAGTATCAGCGCCAAGCTGTGTCACGGTTCCTGTTGTCTCACAGTCGTTCAGCTTACGCCGAATACTACCGTTCATCGCCATCAGTGGCACAGCCATGATTCTCCTGAGGGGGAGGGGTCCGACCAAAAATGTAATGGAACAGAAAACATTCAGGATTTTCAATGGTGATAATCTTAAAACGTCTCGTTCGATCTAGTGTATTTTTGGCTTCTAGCCCCCCACCCCCTTTGGCTGCCTCTGGTCGTCACCGACGACCGGGAACCGACACCGCCGGGCATACAGGTTGCATGGTGTCATGGCGCATTACGTAGTCGGCGTCTGGTTGGCCGCACCAAAGCCAAAGCCGGCTGGACCGCCGCCGGCCTAGCTGAACCAGAAAATGTGTTCTTTGAACAAAAAGTCCGCGGATTTCAAAGATAATGTTGTGGTGAACACTGCCAAAAAATCAAAATAAACACACCAGGTCTAAATCTGAGTGTGGAAAATAGAACCTGAAACGCCGCAACAACGTTGCTTGAAACGCTTAGGACATGAAACACTATTACGGCTTCAAAGGCACGACTCCCGGACCTGGCCGCTCCCAATAACTTTATACCATATACGCGGAAGTAGACTCGTTCGGGCTTTACCCTATAGCATAATAAGAAGCACACCAATAAGTCAGTTGGCAACATCCAATTAGAGATCAAAATCGCGCCACTTCCTGACTTCCTTTATCCATTTCCTGCGTTCCCGCAATTCATCTATTTCATTTCCAGCCTTCCAGTGGCTTCAACTCTGCGCGTGGCACTTCAAGTGAGTCACTTACTTGGAGATCATGAATTCCGATACAATTCGTGTATCCGAAAACATGGCTTACAGTTCATTTGCATACACTGAATGTCCGAATGACAGACGACACTCTGCCCCATCACGCGATAGTTCAGCCATAATCAGTAGGGTCTGATAGGATTGAGTGCTGACCTGACTTCCTGCTCATCCTGCTCATCATCCTGCACTACAATGATACGGTTGTAGATGTACCCAGCAACCAATAGTCAGAACATATACACTTTGGGTATACTTAAGGCGCTCATGCATGTAAACCAGAGTGAAGCAACGAGGTCCGAGGAGAAACAAAGAACAAAATGATCCTCCTATTAGTGAATCTGAGTCCACCCTATTATTTTTTTATTTTGAGGGCGAAGTCAAAGAAAGTTGCGAGGAGGAAACTCACCGAGCACGTTCAGTATGCTGGTGAGGAAGTTGA
The DNA here is from genome assembly GCA_034440615.1 of Ashinkailepas kermadecensis. Lineage (NCBI taxonomy): Eukaryota > Metazoa > Arthropoda > Thecostraca > Neolepadidae > Ashinkailepas > Ashinkailepas kermadecensis. The sequence continues at coordinate 33,409 of JAOTOM010000848.1, read as the reverse complement.
GGCCGATGAAAGCCAGCAGCCAGCTGGCGCCGCGCAGCCACCAGGTGAGGGCGCGGTTCTGCGACTGCTCGTCAGCGAAGATGTCGTGGTGGGAGCGGCGACCCGGCTGCAGCAGCAGCAGACGGTGGCCGTTGGAGGTCACGTGCACCACGATGGCGTCACCCTGCTGTCGACCCACCACGCTCACCTGTCGACACATGGCGGCAATGTCGGGCGACATCGGAGACCAGCCGTCGGGTAATGTGTGGAACGGCCGTCAGGCAATGTGAGGACCAGCCATCAGGCAATGTGAGAACCAGCCGTCAGCAATGTGAGAACCAGCCGTCAGGCAATGTGAGAACCAGCCATCGGGTAATGTGTGGAACGGCCGTCAGTCAATGTGAGAACCAGCCGTCGGGCAATGTAAGGACCAGCCGCCGGGCAATGTGAGGACCAGTCGTTGGGCAATGTGAGGACCAGCCGTCACGCAATGTGAGAACCAGCCGTCGGGTAATGTGTGGAACGGCCGTCAGTCAATGTGAGAACCAGCCGTCGGGTAATGTGTGGAACGGCCGTCAGTCAATGTGAGAACCAGCCGTCGGGCAATGTAAGGACCAGCCGCCGGGCAATGTGAGGACCAGCCGTTGGGCAATGTGAGGACCAACCGTCAGGCAATGTGAGAACCAGCCGTCGGGTAATGTGTGGAACGGCCGCCAGGCAATGTGAGAACCAGCCGTCAGGCAATGTGAGGACCAGCCGTTAGACAATGTGAGAACCAGCCGTCTGGTAATGTGTGGAACGGCCGTCAGGCAATGTGAGAACCAGCCGCGGGGCAATGTGAGAACCAGCCGTCAGGCAATGTGAGAGCCAGCCGTTGGGCAATGTGAGGACCAGCCGTCAGGCAATGTGAGAACCAGCCGTCAGGCAATGTGAGGACCAGCCGTTAGACAATGTGAGAACCAGCCGTCGGGTAATGTATGGAACGGCCGTCAGGCAATGTGAGAACCAGCCGCGAGGCAATGTGAGAACCAGCCGTCAGGCAATGTGAGAACCAGCCGCGGGGCAATGTGAGAACCAGCCGTCAGGCAATGTGAGAGCCAGCCGTCGGGTAATGTGAGGACCAGCTGTTGGGCAATGTGAGGACCAGCCGTTGGGCAATGTGAGGACCAGTAGTCGGGCAATGTGAGGAATAACCATGGGGAATCAGATACAGGTATCAATCATAATGTCACCACACTATTAAGACGAGACACAGGTTTCTGAAGCGCAAATCATGTCTTATTGGTTAACGAAGTACTAAATGTGTTGGACAATTATCAGTCAGTATTAGGCTCGTTTGCATCATGCGTCTGCCAATGATATCAACACGTGGTCGTCAGCGGGAAAAACCGATATTGGTGTCCAGCTATACCTGGTGCTCCAGATGATCCGACTTCTGTATCCTGTGTTAATTGATGTGTGTATATCAATGATCTCCCGACCACAACACTACATGCCATATGTTTGCGAATATTTGAAATAGTAGAACAGTTGAGAGAGTACAGAGCAGTCCTTGATGAGGTTCAACCTACTGTTGGCGACCATTACCGTAAAATCTGGTTATATTTTGGCATACCCCTGCATTTCAAATTGATCCAGTCCGAAATCATTGAGAGCGTAGCAGGACATCATGCTTGTGGGTATCGATCAATACGATGGATTTTACGAGTACCAGTTTTAGAGACCAGTCCGATAGTCTTTATTACAAACTATTTACCTTTTTCTCCTGCACAAGTAACTCTTCAAATTTCACTTTTGTAACACCACATGTTTCTGCAGGTACTGTTAAAAATGCTTTACCTTCGAGGTCCGCAGTCAACGAGTTTTTTATGAAATACAAGCGCCGACCTATTACATGACGGTAATCATTCTCGTCGGTGGAATTCAATCGAGAGTTTAACGTGCCGCCGATGGACGGGCACCAGCTTTATCCACCAGTTCCATCCACCAATTAGTGTCTCCGGCTCTATCGGGCCAGTTGCCAGTTGGCCCTCTCAGTCGGGGCTATATGTGAGCGCGTATGGCGACTCGAACCTTGCCTTGCCAGGACGGGTGAGGCCAATTCTAGCTGGTGCTCTAACCAGCCAACCTATCGGGTTGTAAAAGAGTTAGCTTGGAGCGTCTTAATCCCATAAATTCAGTCACCGATCCAGTCGGGGCCGTTCAATGGACCTTGCACCTCCCCCGCCCTCTCCGGCGCCTGGCGCCAGAGATGTGACCTCAATACTGTGCAGCCGGTACCAAACCCCTCCCCTCTCCGGCGCGCCCCGCCGCCGTCGTTAATTGTTATATGTAACAGAGTTCACATAAAGTTATACGTTTGGCTGTCCCGTAACCGTAATTGGTATAATCCCGTAAGCCTTCCGATTGTAAATTGTACCGTAATTGTAACTGTAAAGAGTGTACCGTAAATATCACATAGTACCCATCACTAAATGCAGGCCCACTTCCGACGAACCTTCTAGAACATGGATGTGACGTAAATGGGCGGTTCTGGCTCAACGACCAATGAAATGCCGGGGGTCTGTGCCTGTGAGGGGCCCACCCCAGGCGGCCAGTCAGTCAGGCTTGGATTCTCACTGCGAACGGACCGCTGCTGCGCGCGCTCCCTTCCCAACTAAATTCGGCTTCTAAATTCATAGGAAAGGCAGTATCACGGCTTACCTTCAGAGGAGAAAGTTCTGTACGGTGTCTGTTGGTCTCGTGTGATCGTGCGAGTGCTGCAGTGCAATACAGGGCAGCTAGAAAGACATTGGTGCTTTCGTGACCGGGGTTATCGAGACGACGAGGTTGCTAGACTTTCGCGTGCCAATATAGGGACTTTCCTACAGGGTCGTCCATGAACCTGATCACTTCTCCTGTACATATGATAGTGGATTCCTCAAAGACAAATGCTTACACCACAATAACAAGAAGAGCTGGACTTCAAAGAAACAACATGACACGAACTCATTGGTCATTATTACTTGTCTTCTATTGCCGTTGTCGTTTCTAGTACCAAGCCGTCAGCTGTTGATTATATCAGAAGCCCAATGACGCTGCAGTTCGTTAATTATGCTGGATATGATTTGGTCTCGTAGTCCCTCATCTTACCGAACATACCTTCATAATTTTCCACACCCGTATGTACACGTTCAACACTTGCAATATCGTGTATTGCATTGTGCACAAAAGCATACGATCGGAAAACAAATCTCTTACTAAACCTTCTCGGCGTACTTGTTGTCACCATCCAAAGTGCGGAGGGCGGGGGGATTGGAACCCCTGTCTGACGTGTCCTAATGGAGAGCGCCATTGGCAGGACAGACAAGCCATCATATTTCAAGTGACAAAATGTTGACATTGACATCCGTGTTTTGTGCTTTACGTTTCTGATTGACTCCCCGGTCAACTTAAGGGTTGTTTTTTTTGTCACCAAAAAAAATCAGCAATATTCACGTTAATCGCTTCCTATGTAGAAAACAAAACAGATAGCGTTTGAAATGTTCAGCACAGTACATCGAGGTATATTAAGTACATTGAGATGCCAACGATGTGGGATTTGTTACACTTTGGCCTAGATCGAGGGTCAGATGATGTGTTCGCCTTGCCTTGGAACATTCTGAGATAAAGACCGAAAACAATATTTACTCGCACCTAGCGTTAACAGTAGGTGTGAACTTCAGCTTCAGCGTTAAAAATAACTCCAGAAAAATCAGATTACGACATAGGTCATACCAGGTCAAATCGTGTCAATGATATCCCATGACCTTGGAAAGCTTAATGGCTTATTCAATAAATTCGCTAAGTTATCCATCACCCTATCACATTCAACATTGACCATTTCGGGGGAGCAAGAAGTGATGCTTCTTGCCGATAGTTCGCGATTTCGGCGAAAAAAAAATGGCCCGGCATGCTCCCTTGTACGATGTCACATGTATGATGACCTAATACAATATTTTCAAGTTGTATGCCAAGAGGTCGGCAAAGGATGCACCATCCACCATGCCAAACGGCGATATGCTGACGCGAACTGCTTCTTCGTGATCGCCAAGACATCTAGGGGGAAAACCCTTATGGGGTTTTGGTCCCTCCCTTCCTCCTTGCATGATGCGTCTACTCTACTCTCCTTCCCGGACGATGGTTAGAAATTAACCAATTACAATGTCGAAACTACATCCATCCACGAAACAACTAATGCCTGAATTAGCTGCTGAATTAGTTTGAATTAGCAAAATTAGCATGTATTAGTTTGGGCTACTGACTATGTTTCTTCCTCATACCTAAGCATGGCGTAGTGAATTCGAGGTCAGGAGTGTGAATGATCAACGTTAATACTATAATACTACCAGTCCCCAGCTGCAATCGCCTTAGTTTCACCACGTTCACGAACAGGTTGGAAAGCAAAACAATAATAATACGGACCGGTAGCGCATCCCACACATCAGAATAGGGGCCAGGTTAACAGCCGACGATCACGTCCATAATAATTTAATCCGCTCTTATACAGCCGACTGCCCGTAACAGGCATCGTAACCTGGGCTCACAAAACGTCCAGCAGCGGCAGCGACAGCAGCGGCCAACACAAGCAGCAGTGCGCAGACAGCGGGAGCGGCGACTCACCGTGTCGCCCGACTTCCCGGCATAGGCGAACTGAACGCGCACGTCGCCGACGCGCGGCGCCTCGATGTTGTCGCAATGGTAGAAGATGTCTCCGTGCAGCTTGATGCTGCGGTCGGCCGGCCGCTCGTCGCTGGCAAACACCGTGTACTTGGTGAACAGCTGCCGCAGCTCGGCAGTGACCCGGAACGCGCCCACGTGCGCCAGCGGCGCCTCCTGCAGACGGGACTCGAGCGGCAGCGACCTGGCGGGCCGGTCGCCGGGTGACAGGTGCGACGTCACAGGCAGACAACACGCTCACGGGACACAGGTCACGTCCATGGCACAGATCGGTCACCAGGTGCGACAGGTGCGACGTCACAGGCAGACAACACGCTCACGGGACACAGGTCACGTCCATGGCACAGATCGGTCACCGGGTGACAGGTGCGACGTCACAGGCACACAACACGCTCACGGGACACAGGTCACGTCCATGGCACAGATCGGTCACCAGGTGCGACAGGTGCGACGTCACAGGCAGACAACACGCTCACGGGACACAGGTCACGTCCATGGCACAGATCGGTCACCAGGTGCGACAGGTGCGACGTCACAGGCAGACAACACGCTCACGGGACACAGGTCACGTCCATGGCACAGATCGGTCACCAGGTGCGACAGGTGCGACGTCACAGACAGACAACACGGTCACAGGACACAGGTCACGTCCATGGCACAGATCGGTCACCAGGTGCGACAGGTGCGACGTCACAGACAGACAACACGGTCACAGGACACAGGTCACGTCCATGGCACAGATCGGTCACCAGGTGCGACAGGTGCGACGTCACAGGCAGACAACACGGTCACGGGACACAGGTCACGTCCATGGCACAGATCGGTCACCAGGTGCGACAGGTGCGACGTCACAGGCAGACAACACGGTCACGGGACACAGGTCACGTCCATGGCACAGATCGGTCACCAGGTGCGACAGGTGCGACGTCACAGGCAGACAACACGCTCACGGGACACAGGTCACGTCCATGGCACAGATCGGTCACCAGGTGCGACGTCACAGACAGACAACACGGTCACGGGACACAGGTCACGTCCATGGCACAGATCGGTCACCAGGTGCGACGTCACAGACAGACAACACGGTCACGGGACACAGGTCACGTCCATGGCACAGATCGGTCACCAGGTGCGACAGGTGCGACGTCACAGGCAGACAACACGGTCACGGGTGACAGTTGCGACGTCACAGGCAGACAACACGCTCACGGGACACAGGTCACGTCCATGGCACAGATCGGTCACCAGGTGCGACAGGTGCGACGTCACAGGCAGACAACACGCTAACGGGACACAGGTCACGTCCATGGCACAGATCGGTCACCAGGTGCGACAGGTGCGACGTCACCGGCAGACAACACGGTCACGGGTGGCAGGTGCGACGTCACAGGCAGACAACACGCTCACGGGACACAGGTCACGTCCATGGCACAGATCGGTCACCGGGTGACAGGTGCGACGTCACAGGCAGACAACACGCTCACGGGACACAGGTCACGTCCATGGCACATATCGGTCACAAGGTGCGACAGGTGCGACGTCACAGGCACACAACACGCTCACGGGACACGGGACACAGGTCACGTCCATGGCACAGATCGGTCACCAGGTGCGACGTCACAGGCAGACAACACGCTCACGGGACACAGGTCACGTCCATGGCACAGATCGGTCACCAGGTGCGACAGGTGCGACGTCACAGGCAGACAACACGGTCACGGGACACAGGTCACGTCCATGGCACAGATCGGTCACCAGGTGCGACGTCACAGACAGACAACACGGTCACGGGACACAGGTCACGTCCATGGCACAGATCGGTCACCAGGTGCGACAGGTGCGACGTCACAGGCAGACAACACGCTCACGGGACACAGGTCACGTCCATGGCACAGATCGGTCACCAGGTGCGACAGGTGCGACGTCACAGGCACACAACACGCTCACGGGACACAGGTCACGTCCATGGCACAGATCGGTCACCGGGTGACAGGTGCGACGTCACAGGCAGACAACACGCTCACGGGACACAGGTCACGTCCATGGCACAGATCGGTCACCGGGTGACAGGTGCGACGTCACAGGCAGACAACACGCTCACGGGACACAGGTCACGTCCATGGCACAGATCGGTCACCAGGTGCGACAGGTGCGACGTCACAGGCAGACAACACGGTCACGGGTGACAAGTGCGACGTCACAGGCAGACACCACGCTCACGGGACAGAGGTCACGTCCATGGCACAGATCGGTCACCGGGTGACAGGTGCGACGTCACAGGCAGACAACACGCTCACGGGACACAGGTCACGTCCATGGCACAGATCGGTCACCGGGTGACAGGTGCGACGTCACAGGCAGACAACACGCTCACGGGACACAGGTCACGTCCATGGCACAGATCGGTCACCAGGTGCGACAGGTGCGACGTCACAGGCAGACAACACGCTCACGGGACACAGGTCACGTCCATGGCACAGATCGGTCACCAGGTGCGACAGGTGCGACGTCACAGGCAGACAACACGCTCACGGGACACAGGTCACGTCCATGGCACAGATCGGTCACCGGGTGACAGGTGCGACGTCACAGACAGACAACACGGTCACGGGACACAGGTCACGTCCATGGCACACATCGGTCACCAGGTGCGACAGGTGCGACGTCACAGGCAGACAACACGGTCACGGGACACAGGTCACGTCCATGGCACAGATCGGTCACCAGGTGCGACAGGTGCGACGTCACAGGCAGACAACACGCTCACGGGCCAAAGGTCACGTCCATGGCACAGATCACGCAGCGTCACTGGACGGACGGCGAGGTCGGTGGCCATGGAGGCAGGATCGGCAAACGTAAGAAGAACGTTTGGCTCTTCTATGTCGGTTTGCCGTCGTGTCTCGCTATTGCTCGCGTCGTCACTCCCTCACGCCCAATGTTCGCGGGGAAGCCGAGAGTCCGAGTGACCAGCGAGTCTCAAACCTGCGACCATTCGGTCACAGATAGACGCGCAGCCACAGCCTCCCCCCCCCCCCCCGTGACTCAGTGTCAGGGGGATGCGGCTGGTGGTAGGGTGGTGATTCCAGAGGTAGGGAGGCAAGGAAAGTCTTGGGGGACGAAGATGTTATGAGGGGAAGGGATAGTGTCGAAGATAGGATGGGTCCTGATGTACGAGCATGAGGTCATTAATTGGATGGCATAACTATCCGCATGGGATACACGCCATAAACGGTATGTTCAGTAAGGGATGGGAGAAGTTGACGCGAACAGTGAAGAAAGCTGGTGGCTATGAATCTCGCTCAGTGTCAGCAAACCGTTCAAGTCTATATTTGAATCCATGGGAGTCATACAACCTCCAAATTATGGCGTCGGTAGCTTAGTGGTAAAGCTGGGCGTCTGGCATGCCAGAGGTACAGAGTTCGATTCTCCGTGGTGCCCGCTCTTCCTCTTGGGTGAGAGGCGGGTGACGCTATATGTCCTCAGCTGCTGAACGCGTCGTGAAGCCACGACCAACCAACCAACCAGCCCCCAAATTACATCTTAGCTGTCCATTTCCCCCCATCATATTTTTAGTTATAGTTATAGTTAGCTATAGTTATAGTTAGTTATAGTTATACATGGACCAAGCAGACATGATATTTAACCGACCTTGGATTTTCGTGGTTGAATGGCGAGTTGAAGCTTGAGCTATCTATCGGTTTATCTTTCCACACCTTGTAGTAGTGGTAGGCTGTCTCCGTCTGCTGGCCGTCGGCACCCTCCACCGTCCTGCCGTGAAGAGGCGCTCGTCACGCCCGTGGTCGTCACTTCGCGCACCGCACAGGCAGAGACATGAGCCAACAGTGGCCACGTCCTGGATCCGTGATTCGATTCCACGCACACTACCCAGCATGGCGACGGCTTATGAAGATCCAAATACTTACCGGAGATGATGCATGGGCTACCGCAGACCGGTACTCTGTGAACAAAATTGAATGTGCTATGTAAATAGCCGATTATTCGAAACCAGAGCAAACGATATCCGGTGGGAGTCTGATAGATCAAAGCTGAAATAACCACCATGATTGAATTTGGGCCTCCCGTAATTTGAACAGCCGGATACTGTCCCTCTCCCACCAACCCCTCAGTGTGTATGCTGACAAGTTGGCACCGTGTCACTATAGTGGTACCGCCTGTACTCTGTATCTGGTGTACTGGTGTACAGCACAGACCTGCTGGTCTGCTCCTCCACCCACTGGTACATCTGCACCCTGCGTTTGAGGTGGATGGCGGCCACGGCGATGCCGTAGGGCGGCTCGCGCAGCAGCTGCGGCACGTCCAGCTGGCCAGTCAGGTGCACCAGTCGGCCCTCGTTCTCCGGCTGGAGACGTGTCGGCGTGGAGAGTGGCACGGCGCTCGTCAGACCCTCGTTCAGAGCTCGCGCTCGGTCCACAGCCCGGCCCTGCAACACACTGACAATGTGACACGTCTAAAAGGAATCCCGGAGTTGTGCAGTTAGTTATTTGGGTTTAAAGGGCGCATCGACTGCAATTGTCATATAGCCCCAGAGTTGTGCACAATAGCACTGAGTGTGTTGGGCGCACATTGTATGTATTGATCTTGCAGTGCTACGTCACGTCGTGTACGTTGCCGCGGTAACGTACACCACTTGGCATTTGTACTTTTGAGCAATGTTAAATGATGGCATGAACTAGTACACTAGCAACACAGCAAAGACCAAGATCAAGGCTGCTAGGGAGCATTGAACTGCCAGCATTAACAATGAACACCCCTGGAAATGAGGACGTTCAATCGTCATCTAAGGCAAGTACTTTACAAATTATGAAGAAAAAAAACCTCTTTGGCAAGGATCTTCACATAATTCAAATCATAACACTAACAGGTGGTTGCAATGTGCACATCAAGTTCTTTGTGCCAATACTAGGAGATGGGCACCTGGATTTTGCATGTTTTTAAAAGTATAAAAACGAATTGTTTATGACTAACAGGCCTTTCCTTTAATTTAGTCAGTACAAAAATAAAACCATGTGAAAACGGAAATAACCACTTCACAGAAAACTTCACAATTCAAGGAGGTTTTTGCTTTAATTTGCAGGCAGAGCATAATGTCTTAGGAGACATGAAACAACATCACCCTCTGCAACTGATCTGTATTTTACACACAGCAGTCCAATAAATGAATAAGCTAGTAAGCTTCAGAGAAAGCAGCCAGGAAGGATGTTGATATATTTTTGGCAAATGGTGGTCAGGATATGGGATTGGAGAGAAGTGGTGCTGAGGATGACATTGCCCCTGAAGTTGAGCTTTTCCCTGAAACTGACCCTGAGCCTGCAGCAAAGGTACAGAACAACTATGAGATTCCAACCCTGCATCCCCATTGATGGGCACATTGATCTGACCAGTATGGTGATGGATTTGATGGAAGCTGAGGGCAGTGACCAATCTTTTCATGCAAAGATCAGAGAACACTATGATGTTGCTCGTGAACCGGGCAGCTACTATCTGCTCCATATTACCTCAGAGAAAGGAACTAAAGAGGAGTCACATGCTGAGTAGGTCGCTAAGGTCCTGCTTCCCTGGCTAAAAGAGGTGGGTTTTGATAAGACCTTGTGGGCCATTGGAGGAGACTCAACAAATGTCAACACTAGTGTGAATGCTGAAGTGATGCAGAAGCTGGAGCTGCACCTGGCGAGAAAGCTGGTCTAGTTGGTGTGCAGCCCGCACACTGGTGGACTTCCCCTGCACCATCTCATTGTTGACCTTGATGGCCATACTCTGTCAAACAACACATGTTCCAAGCCAATAGCAAAGTTTCTTGATTCTGCTGCATGCTTGGATATCAATCCAAACTTCCCCGGATATTTTTTGGCCATTCACTGATCAAGCTGCCTAACAAGGTTATTCAAGATATCTCAACTGATCAACACTATGGCTCTAAGATTGTCTGTGCAGTCAGAGATGGAGTGCTTCCTGCATGGCTGGCCCTGTTGAAGATTGGGCCAGTGAACCACAGCCGTTGGTTCACTAAAGTGAGCAGATTTCTCAGGCTCTAGGTGTCAAAGCACGGACTTAAAGGAAAGAACTTGAAGAATATGTGATTCATTGTGGAATTCGGCATTGGACTACACTATCCATGTTGGTTCACTGTGAAGGTCAAGCACTCCTGGATCAAAGGGCTTAGGTACATCCAATTTCAGCTGGACTGCCTCAAGTCCCAAGGGAAGGAGGTGCTGGACTTCATGATGCTGATTGAGAGTATCTGCTTTGCATGCCCACAGTGAAGCCATGATCCAAACACTGCTGTGCTCTGAAGATCAAAAGGAGAGGATTTAGGGGTGAAGAGAGTCACCATCAGGGGAGAGGAGGACCCAGACACAGCTGGGGGACTCCTATGTCAGAACCAGAAGGACACCTGACATTAATCATGATGCTTTCAGCATTGGTGACTTGATCAGCTGGTCAGATTTTGTGTCAGAGCCACCTCTCATCTGCTCCCTAAGCACCTTGGAGGTGAAAAACTTCATCAACACCCCATGGAGGTGCTCAGCTGGCCTTGCCACACACAACATATTGAGTGTTTTTGTTGGTGAAAATATAGTTTTTTATCACTGTGCCACTTATGTATAACTTGTCCAAATAGTATTCGACATATTGAGTGTTGTTAAAATGGTGACTGATGTTTCTGGTAAGTACTTCTCACAGGAAAAGAGAGATGGATGAATCAGGGTTCAGAAAACTAGCAGGAGGCTAATGTCCAAGAATAAGTCAAAACAGGACTTGTGAAACCTAACAAAGTTCAGGAAGTCAAGAATTGTTCATTGTAATTGTATCCAGTGATATACATACAGTTCTGCTAATAAAGATATAAGCTCGATTTGGTTTGGTCAATATACATGATTTTCCTGATATCTTTTAATATCATAAAAAGAGGCCCAAAAGGGTAAAATTTGGGATTTAGAAATATGTGAATGATGTAGGCTATAGATATTTCATTAACAAAAACTCATAAGTGAATTCCTCATGAAAAACTACATCATTTTGACACCTCATATGCTAGAATTCCCTTCAGATCCATGTTGGCACTGGAGAATGACCCACCCTAATGGCCATAGGAAATCACTACAGGAAGAGGTTTAGGATTCAACTCCACAGCTGATTGGAATGCAAATACTGAGGTTCCAGTTGATTGGATGCTGTATGACAAATACATTTGATGTGCTCACAAAATCCAGCTGGATGGCAAAGGTTGACAGGTATTCTTGTAAGTGCACTCTCCCATCAAAATTTGATCACAAGCACCATAAAATAATTTGATAAATAATATAATTGATAGCTATCAAGGCTGGCAAATCTAAACTACTTGTGGCTGGTTATGGCTGCTTTGGATACAATAAGCAATGTGTGCCAATGGTTGGATATTGCAACTGGTATATTCACTTCTGCATATGCACACTAGCCTGCAGCTTGGAACATACTGCCCACTTCCTGTGTGAAGGCTTACCTCATTCCAGAATTGTAGGCCAACACCACCACAGAATAAGATGAAACCCACTAGTGACATCATCAGACTGGACTTGATAGCTTCCCAAAAAGACATTGTTGACCTAGTCTCAGTTCTTGTGCCAATCAATGGTGCTGTATCATTTCCAAAAGCTCTTGGCTGCCTGTGTCTAACAGGATCTTCATCCATCTTGAAAACTAGGAAGAATGTGAAGAAACAGTTAAATTCGCTTCATAAGGACATGTCACCAAAGGAACTGCAAATGGTCATTGTGAAGGAGTAAAATCAATGCAGGTTAACAATATTTTGTCACAATTCTAGATGATCACCACTTCACAAGCCACTAGGACAAAACAAAATATTTAGAACCTGACTCATGACAATAAAGTGTCAAGCTCATTAATTCATCTAACCAGCTTTGCTAATGCAGACACTTCATCTAAGCATGACAAATGTAGAATATGGGGATATGCCTACAGCATTAGATATGTACTCACTCAAGCAAAGGAGATTAAGGAATGATATCATTGAGATCCTTAAGATAATTAAAAGGTTAAATAATGTCACATTGGCTCTTCAACTTAGGGAATCACATATGAATCATCAATTAGGTTACACAAGTCAAGGTTTGGATAGCTAAACACCAATGTGTCAAAGGGTGGTTGCTTAATGGAATACACTGCCTTGTGATGTAGTGGGGAGTTGTTCATTGAAATTATTTATGAATATGGAGTATGAACTGTTCAGGTCTGAGGAATTCTAAGTTGTGCAGTAGGGATGGAAATGGGGTTGGATCAGGATGGGAATTCATGCTAGAATATGCACTGTGTATGCTCCTTTTGGATGAGCACTCTCTTCCTTGTTCAATATAGGACATGGTTGGAAAAACAAAAAACATGTTGCCCTATGATAAAGATAAAGTCATAAAGAGTTTAGACTTAATAAGAGCCAGAAGGGCCCATCCAGTTAAGTCTGTAAATGGAAGATACCATAAGCCTGGTAAAAAGACCCATCCCAACCATTCACCACATCCTAAAGAAACCATCCACCAACATCCCACACACCTATCAATGCTATCTACCCTAGCTATCCAGCCCTGTTTCCCTGATCCCCATCAACACATGTGGATTGAATGCCCTACCAACAACTTTCAAACCGCATCCATGTCTGCCCAAAGGGGTCTGTGCCATGCACACCCATCTAGCACAAATCTCACCCCATCCACCACAAATCAGTACTCAAAAACAAGATTTTCTTGTCTGAAAAATGTGTCCACCCTACTTTTAAATACATTCAATGAGGACTCCCCACATCAGCAGGCAGCCTATTCCACTGATCAACAACCTTCTGACTGAAGACCTGTTGTCACTTAACTGTCCTACACCTCAACTTGTCTAACCTGTATTGATGACTCCTATTTGATACACTAAACTGAAGAGCATCATTCAGATTGACCTGATCTAGTCCCTTAACAATTTTGTACATTTTAATCATGCCCCCCCTTAATCTCCTATACTTGAGTGAGTACATATCTAATGCCACAAGCCTTTCTCCATATTCTAAGTTACCTTTTCTACTGATGAGTCTAGTTGCTTTGCACTGCACTCTTTCTAACATAAATTTCTGCCATCTCTAACAGGATGGCAGAAAATAGATGGATAATAACAAAAAGGTGGTGTGTAAAGAACATGTGACGCTTCATCGGAGATCGTCAAGGAAATAAACATCTCCTCAGTCAGCATGCTCTACATCATGTACTCAGCCCATGACATGCCGATGATTGGCGCAGTTGGTTAAGGTGTCCGCTTTCCGTATGAGTGGTGGCGGGTTCGAATCTCGGCCAGTGTTGGAAATATGGTCCTTTTTTGGAACTTTTGTCATCCAAAGAATTATGCACTCCCAAAAAAATCCAAAAAATTGTCTGAAACATGTGAATTAATAAACAGCCATGCCTTCATGTGTACATTATTCATTTGTGAAAATGCTGGAATCAGTAGTGTTCAGAAGAATGCAAGGGTAGACAGAACTAGAGAACTAGAGAAGTCCCTACACAACTTGCAAATCACAAAAGCAATCACATCCCCAAAATATTTGTGGACATATATTATTTGTCATGGCATAGGAATGTTCAGGAAGCTGCAGGGACAAAAAAGCCAAATAATGGAGTTATTGGGGTATGGGGTGAGGTGCACTTCACAATTTCCTGAAACATTTTGTTAGAGCACAACAATGCTTGTGAGTTACTGTATCCGTGCACTGAAGGGGACCAATCCCTTATTCCTGGAAATATTGTCTTACAAAAATGAAAGCTTTATTTCCAAAACAAAACAAAACAAGCTGAAAGGTTCTTCCATCCAAATCCAACACATTAAGAACACAACTATGAAAATATTATTTCCAGGTCATGGATGTTCATTTATGAAAATTATTGGGGAGGGGGAAATACATGAAAGGCAATGGGCAGGGTGAAATAGATTGGGGGCACACTCCATAGAATCCCATGTTAAAAGTTGAAGTCATTTGAGAAGCAAAGCAAACATTGAGGGTTCACTTGTCCTCCCCCCCTCCCCACAGAATATAAAACAACCCCTGTCCTAGGTTGTGCCACTGCATGCATGGGCACCAACAGAGGGATACAGATGTGCACCACTGCAAAATATAAGGAATCACAATTTTGCTATGGCTACCCATACTTCTCAACATTAAGCTGGTTGTGCATACATCATTCTAGCTAGACAGCTATATTTCTGCTTTGATACTGAAGTTTACACCAATAAGAATAATTAAATTTCAAGAAACCTCAATTGGGCCTCAGCTCCTACGTCGGCCGATACTACACGAGATCAACTAGTAGTCTCACTACCTGGTCCCTGAATTATCGGACTATATCCCATCATACAACTCACGAGGCTTATCCGAGCCAATAATTTCAATGGCGAAGATATTGATAATAGATACGTAGGTCGTTCCTACCAAGGTTGGCGATGCCTACAACGAGCCTCTTTCGTCTCTTTCCATCCAGTGGGCAACTCGGTGCATGCAAGAAAAATTCCTCGCCAAGTGAAGGAAACCTCTATTCTCGGCTCGCCTAATGAAGGGAAACCACCATTCTCAGACTGGCCAGACCCGAACGGCGCTTGTTGGATTCGATGGATTCGCGGCTCTCCAGCTCCCACTCCGGTCGGAGCTTTTTAAACTACGGCCAAGAAAGGCCATAAATAATGCATTCCTTTTTGTTTCCTTGAAGATTCAGATTTTCTACATAACTTGACATGAACAAAACTGATCGTTTTGCATCCTGGACCAGTCCAGAGCAATAAAACAAAAAAGATATCCGATGGATTTTACGCAAGAAAATGACCTAAATGGTACCAAAACGTTCTTCAAATCTGGTTACATTTTACAGTCAAATGGACCACCATATAACCAGAAATTTAAGTGTCCTTCCATTTCATGACCGACATTGTTTCAATACACCACAAACTGGTGGCAATAATAGTGTTTATGCCACTCAGACAACTAACTTCTCCCACTCCGGGAAAATGGAAATTTAGCCGTCATGTTCTTATACACTGCTAAATGGGGGGGGGGTTAAAAGCCGCTTACTGGTCTTTCGTCAACTCCGGCTGACTGTACGGAGGCTGCTGATTGGCTTAATGGTTTGAACTCAGCCAATGGGATGAAATCTTTGTTGCCAAAGGTAAAAGAGCAGCTTGTCTCGATTGCATCGTTTTTGTGACAATGTAACACAATTCGCTGCCATCAGTGTTACCGAGGCGGTCCAACCCCATTTCCCAAGATTCAGGTAAAAATTTCCCGATTTGGGGGCCCATTTCCCAAGATCAATGGATTTAAGTGTAAAAATGGTACGTAGGCTCAAATATAAGTGGTGCATCGCTTAGACATGCTTTCCAAAGCATCTCTCACCTGAATTGTCCTCTATTTGTGCGTTCTGTTGAACCGGTATCGAATGTTTTGGGCATTTCACCCAATTTCCGCAGCCAGCAGCGAGTGGTCAAACGTACTTACAGATTCATGTGGATTATAAGCTCGATTCGCATCCAATAGCGTGATCACACGCCTACGAAAACACATCCAAAGTTCATAATCATATGTATCACACATCACAGAAATATCACGGGGGCCGATCAATCATGTCGGAGACACGACACGAGTCTCTCATCTCTCGCGGCTCGCCTCTATTGGAAACTGGTGCACCCTGCGATGTCCTGCAGCTGTCCTCTATTCTACCATCTCCTCTGCGCCTTCCAGTGAGAGCGCCTCCTTGTCCATGTCCCGGCAGCGGCGCCAGGGGCCGCCGGCGAGGACGTCCTCCATCAGGGCCGCCGGTGGCTCGTACTTGGTGCAGCCGGCTGAGTTGCACTTGACGGCCTGGCTGGCCAGCATACGGCCCTTGGTGGTTGCCACCGTCAACCGGTTGGTCTGGGCGGTCTTGACACGGTTCATCGTACTGAAGACCCGCTCCACGGAGGCTGTTGAATGGGGCAGTGACATAAGGTCAGCCATGAATTCTGTCAGGAGCGGGAACCGCTTCTGACCGGCGGCGTTGGTCAGCTCCGCCACCTTGCTCCAGAAGACGGGGGGCGTCACACTCTTGACCGCTGCCGTTGCCGCGATCAGTGCAGCGGGGAACGCGCGCCACTCGTCGTTGATTTCGTTCCGGTCGCTCTCTCTGACCAGTTTCTTGAACCTGGCTAGTAGCGGCGCCAGCGTGCGCGGACGCTGCTCGTCGTGAACAGGCAGCAGCGCCACCTCCGCGTCCAGCACTCGGAGCTGGGCCAGGATGCCTGTGGCGTCCAGGTCAACCCGCTTCCTGATCTGCCCGCACAAGTCCTTCAGGAAGGCGAGCGCGTCCAGTCGCAGCGTCTTTTCGCCATCATGCAGAGGCTCCTCCACCAGCATGCTCTCGCATCGCCCGCCCAGTTCGATGCGCTCTAGCGGCATACAGTTTCCCGGGTCGGCAGGGTCGATCTTGTGTAGCGGAACGGACGACATCACAGTCGGCTTGACGTACAGCGACAGCAGCTCCCGGTAGCCGTCGCTGATGGCGCGGTGCAGACGGTGCAGCTCGAATATCTCCGACTGGAACATCACGTTCAGCCTGTCCACCTTTCGGACGACGAAGTGGACGAACAGCATCATTTGCTTCGTGCCGGACTGCTTCATCCGCTTGCTGATCTCCGCCGCTCTGTCGACCTTGCCCTCCGACGTGTCCGCCTCGGCGCCGAAGAGTAGCTGGAGAGGCTGCCACTGCTCCAGGATGCGACTTAACACCGCCCCGCGCGACAGCCAGCGAGTCATCGCCACCTTAGGGATCTTGTGGCAGGGCGCGTTCACGGCCTCTTGGAGCAGAGCCAGGGTGTCCTGTCTCTTGGGGCTGCGGGCGAAGTAGCTGGCGATGTCCTTCACCAACATCTCTAGCCAACTTGGCAGGCAGCGCGCGGCGTGGCCGGCACACAGTGCCAGCGAGTGGCAGATGCAGCCCATGACGAAGACGTCAGGCACCACTTCCTCCAGGTGTCTGCGGAAGCCGGCATTGCCTCCCATCATCGTGGCGCAGTTGTCGGTGCCGAGGCCGTTGATGCCCTTCTTGTCGATGCCGGCGGATTCTAGCGACGAGATGACGGCGTCAAAGAGTCCGCGGGCCATTCCACCATGCGGCTCCACCAGGTCCAGCAGCATGTCCTTGGTCTCCATCGCCTCCTTGTCGTAAATCCTCACCACCAGCGCCATCACTTGGGACACAGAGATGTCCGTGCTTTCGTCCAACATGATGCTGAACTTGCGGTTCGCGCACACGCTCGCGACCCTCTGAGCCTCGTTACGTGCAATCCCATGCACCGTCAGGTAGGCCATCTTGGTCCGCTTTGCAGACGCCGTCTTCAGGATGTCTGAGTCTGGTGCTGCGTGCTTCATCATCTCCCAGAAGTGGTCTGCCGGACGAAACGACAGGTCGTGCTCGGCGAAGAAGGAGGCGACGATGAGCTCGCAGCGAGCCACCTTGGTAGCGTGCGTAGCGGCTGGGTTTACCTTCGGAGCGAAGAACTTCGTCAGCGGCGTCCCAGTCGACGCTGCCACCGCCCTCTTGTGGGCAGCGCTCTCAGCGTGGCGCCTGAGGGCGCTCTTGTTGGGGTCCTTGAACGTGGATCGGCAGGGACGGCAGCGACATCTGGCGCAGTCTTCCACGTCCTGCACGAGCCAGGCCTTGAACTCCGGATCCTTCAGCCAGTCCGCTTTTAGTGCCATGGGACACCATTTTTGTTTTTTTCCTGGGTAGCGTGTCATTGCCGGCTCCGGATGTGGAAGACGCCATAGATCTGGGGGGGGGGGGGGGTAGAGGAATGGCATAGGTCAAGATTCAATCAGGTATGGATAGAGTTAGAACTCAATAAGCATGGATAGGATAGGGGTGGCCGTTTCCTTATTCCAACAGAAAACACTCTAACTTACCGTTAAAACACGAGCGCGTCGGCAATGTATATATTTTAAAACATGTGCCACAAATGTCGACGAGAAGGTTTTCTCCATGTGATTTTCATCGTTTTGAGAAGATGCCGTTCTTAAACCTTAATTAAATTTAAAATAAAATAGCATAGCCCTTACCTAATGATTTTTGACATAATATTGAACTAGCAATCCGGAACGGTGGAAAAAAGAACCTTCGGACCCTAATAAAAATCCCGTCCCGCTAACCTCTAACGCTGGCATTCGGGATTGAAGCCATCCTATGATAATCCATCCCACTTGATACACAGAGTATAATTTAACCACCACCTACCCGGCGACGAAGATCAGTAGGTATCCACGAAAATACTCCTGCCTTATACAAGCCTTAGCCGACACTGGCCAAGGATTGTATACTAGTCTACAATCCTGGACACTGGCTATCTTCCCAAAATAGCCAGCAAACACCAATGAATATATGTTGTCAACAAAATTCGATAAGCAGAATCCTAACTACATATCAAGAACTTTTATGAACTAAGCCAAAAAAGTTATAGATTTCATGGCAAATAATCGCATTGAATCAACAAAACTTGTAAAAAATATGTCTATCAAAATAACACATCTTATGTACCTTTTTGGGCGTCACCAACATAAAAATAAAAGTTTGTTGAAGTTGGATAATTTCCCAAGGTTAGAGACAAAATCCCAAGATCCCAAGATTCAGGCTCATTTCCCAAGATATTGGGAAATTTCCCAAGATTCGGCAACACTGGCTGCCATCCCTGATGAAGGTTAAGGCCAGCCCGGGTCAGCCCAAGGCCTATCGAGCAGTGTTGCCGTCATGGTACGATCGTACCAGATCTGGTACTTTTTCGACTTTTCTGGTACGGAGGTACGCCGGAGGGAAATCTGGTACTTTTTCGCCGAAGTACATGTCTTTCGCGTTTTTATTCATTTTTAGTTCACATTTTCTTCGGAAATGGACAGCTCATTTATTTTCAAAACTCTACTTGTATTCAGAGGGGATGAAGTTAGACCATACAATTACATCGAAATCTATCGTGCCTACTTTCACTTACCTCGCAGCGCGGTGGCGTTAGCTGATACACATATACGGGGCAACTGAGGGTCACAAGAAGAACGTAACCGGCTCTGCAGGCTGTGGTAAGCTACCCGCGTTTGTTGCCGCCGCATAAAGGAACAATGGCCACGATAAACAGCAGGATAATGTGGCTCAGGGCGAGCTACTGCTGGCGGGGTTCATCGCTGAACATCATCTGCCATTATCGGTAAGCGACCATCTCGTACATTAGTCAAAAAGGTATGCCCAGAATCAGAAGTGGCAAAAACCTTAAGTCGGCCAGAACGAGGACTACTAAGACTATTAATGATGTCGTAGGAGCAGAGGACAGGGTAACAGTGAGTGCACTCATGCGCAATAACCCATTCTCACTGATCGTGGACAAGACGACCAAATATCCGACCATTGTGGCGCGTGTTTTTGACGACCGAGACGGCAAAACCAGGGACCTGTTCTTGGACCTGGTGATGGTCAAGGATGCGATCGTCCAGGGCCTGCATGACGCCACCTGGCGTGCTGTCAGTTAATGATGTGCCCCTGAAGAACATGATTGGATTTGCGGCCGACAATGCTAGCGTCATGATGGGGTGTCACCAGAGTGTGCAGGCACTGTTTAGGAGAGAACTCCCGCACATCTTGATCGCCGGCTGCATATGCCACTCCCTGCACCTGTGCGCCCCCGCAGCGTGCATGAAGCTGCCTTCATCCATAGAGGATCTAGCCCGGGACGTGTACAGCTATCTCAATAACAGCCCGAAGAGACTCCTCGAGTACCAGGCTGTCCAAGATATGGCTGACGTCCCAGTCCACAGGCTGCTGCGCCCCTGTAGGACGAGGTGGCTCTCCCTCGAGGCGGTGGTGAAGAGGATGTACGAGCATTGGGCAGCCCTACTCCTCTTCTTCCAGCACGCGGTGGACGAGGATCACGTCCACTCTGCTCGAATCATCCTGAACGCCCTCCGCGACCCAATATACAAGATGTATATCGCAAATTTCCTTAACTACGCTCTCCCACTGATCACTAGGGCGAACGAGGTGTTCCAGTCCGAGTCATCCAAGGTCCAGTATGCACGAGCTATGTTCCTGAAGCTCTTCCTCTCTGTGGCCAGCAACTTCCTGCGTGCTGAGCCAGGTGTGTAGCTGAGCCAGGTGAGATGGTCAGTCCTGATCATCCCAGGAACGTCCTCCCTCTGGAGCAGAAGCACTGTGGCGCCAACGTCGAGGCCATCATCCTCTCAGAGTCTGTTGCCCAGGAGGTGGCCAAAGCCTTCCGACTCAAATGATCTACACCGGTCAAATGGTAATGGTACAAATGGTCTACACCGAGCTCCGCAAGCAGATCCGGCGACGATTCGACTTCAGTGACAATACCAGGGTGCTTCTGAAGCTGCTGAACCCGACCTCGCAAGCGCCCTCCATCGTGTCGCTGGCTCTGAGATTTCCCAATATCATCGAAGAGTCGGACCGAGTACGAGGCCCTGAATTAAGAATGGCGAGGACTCTAGCAGGCAGCGAAGGAGCAGCTCCCGAATAAGGAGAAGCCGGCGTGTGAGTACTGGGCGGAGTTAATTAGTTCATTATTTGGGTTTTAGGGCGCCTCGACTACTGAGGTCATTTTGCGCCCAAGTACTGGGCGGAGGTGGAAAGGCTGAGGGATGGCAGTGGCGAGCCAGCATTTCCAAAGGTAGTCCAGCTGATGCAAGATCTCCTGTCCCTGTCGCACTCCAGCGCGGCCGCCGTGAGAGTATCCTCCAGCCTGAACCTCAACAAGACACAACAGCGGAACCGCCTCCAGATGGGAACGGTGCCTTCCCTGATCCTCACCAAGCAGCAAGTCACGCCCTCCTGCCACAAGTGGACGCCCACGGCTTCCATGAAGTAAAAAATGAATCACCAATAACAAATGAAAATGACTGACCAACAACAACGCACATTCCACTGCAGGTTCGTTGCAGTCTTTACTCCTCCGTTCCGTCCTCATGTCCTGCTCCCGCGGTAAATACGGTGAGTATGCGGAATCTGCTGGTGGTAAAATACTTATTAAGCACTGACTGACTTTTCTTATTTCTATGTGATACCGAGAACAGCTGTTTTGCGCATTGCATGCGTATTGTCCTTTTTCGTCACAATTGAAAACTGCTTTCACTAGGCGGCATCAGGAGTTAGGAGTCATCAAGATTGCATCAGGGGAGGGGTCGAACGGATTTGGAGGATGCCCCTTATCCCACGTGTTTTGGTTGAAAGCACCGGATTTCGACCACTATTTGGCAAAGGGGCCCATTTAAAAAATACTAATTAAAATTAAAATAAATAAAAAATAATAATAATTGACAACATGATTTCCTGTGCAGGGCCCCAGCCTACCTCCACCGTTTCTATGTTACCGGATTTTTGTTCTTATTTACCAAAACGTTCACGCTCACGTTCAACGTCTTGTACCACGTCAACGTTCGTGCACGTGGACACTGGCGGATCCGATGTTGTCAACTCTTGCTGTAAGCAGAACTTGAGCAGCATGGAACCCTCGATGTGTGTCGGAATCTACTATGCTACTATGCTGGCTTCCAAACAACTATATTCATAGAAAATCCTTTAAAATTAGAGATTCTTTCATCCAGACGCTATTTTTTTACCTCGGTAAAAGTTACTGCATTTTAATTTAGTTGACTTCTGTTGGTTTCGGGGGCAAAAGACACTATGCACCCCCCCCCCGTTAAGCGCTTCCCGGGGGGGCATGGCCGGAATGGCCCCTCCCTGGATCCGCCAGCGGCAGTTAGCGTGCTCAATATGCGTGATGACACGCAGTAAGGTTCCTACCTAATTTAAAAATGCAAAATAATGCGGTTGAAAAAGCAAAGTATTGGAGAGATAGGAACCCCCCACCTCTGGATCTCGAGTTTGAGTTCATACCTCTGCGCCACACGGCTAGGCGTAACCGCCCCCGAAGTTTGGGATGCTGGTTGGATAGTGTGCAAGAAAACTTTGACGCTATATACCACGATAGTTTCGATGGCTGGAGCAAAAGTGGTAGATAGATTGGTGAAAGAAAGCGAAGCGATCCCTCTTTCAGTGCCAGAATCATGCGAATTGGCGTAATATAATCCGATATATGTTTTTTTCGGAAATCGCAACAGCTCCCTGTACAGCATAGGAATGGGGCTACATCGAACTGGTGACGTCACGATGAATCAGTCCGAAGCGTTCAAATCATCTAATGAATATACCTGATTATATGCCTTGCTTGCAAGGTTCGTTTAGAAAGTCTTGGAAGCTACGGCTTAGTAGTACCTTCCTATTAATTTCTTCAAGAATAGGAATTATAATACCGTGTGCATGCAGCTTCTTGATTACCTTTGTATTGCATGGTATCATAAGCTGGCAGATATTTGGCTCACATGTGGCTCTTGGTGCAGGTCAAGACTGGGGTGCTGCTTTTCAATATTGAATATATACTAATTGTCATTGGGATATAGGTGGGTACCTAGGTGAATATCAAGCTTATAGTGCGATGGGTTGACCGCTGAAAATAAATATTGTTTGTGTATCCACAATCTCAATGAAAACAGAATGTTGTTGACAGGACTGGATTGTGTGCAAGTTTGACAATGACTGGAAATTGAATGGAAGGAATCCAGTTCAAGCTCCATATGCATGTGCTTTTGCCATTGGCCATATGTGGAAGCATAATTATGACATTGTTAATTGTTGTCTAGTGGCTTGGCAGATTTTTCAGACAATATGGTTTACAATGCATCCAACACATCCTCGAAAAGGTTTCGTAGGTATATTTACTAAGAGGGGAAGTGAGTTTAGTAGGAATGTTTACTAAACTTCCGGAACTTTAGTAGGTATAATTACTAAACTTGCCTACGGAGATACATACAGTGTGACCGGAAATGAGGACGTGAAAGAGGTGGGTGTTATCCTCTCTCTCTTAGTATTTTCATAGCCGTGGCCGCCGTGGCTTTTCTTGCATAAGTAGATACGGCCGGCCGCGGGTACTCGCTGTCACGTTTCTTAATCCGCAGTTTTGTGGTTGTTCCAGTCGGATTCGGTAGATGCAGGTGAGTAGGTTGGTGTAGCCTCGCAGTTGTTCTCAGTTTGTGCTTTTTTAGGTACCTAGGTACCTACCTACCTATATAGGTAAATGTACCAATGTGAAACCAGATATCAAAGAACGCACCAACTTCGTACCTAGGAAGGTAGGTACCTAGGCACCTGGTTAGGTTCCTAGGCACCCGGGTAGGTTTCTAGGTAGCCGGGTTGGTTCCTAGGCACCCGGGTAGGTTCCTAGGCACCCGGGTGGGTTCCTAGCCATTCGGGTAGGTTCCTAGGCACCCGGGTATGTTCCTAGGTAGCCGGGTAGATTCCTAGGCACCCAGGTAGGTTCCTAGGCACCCGGGTAGGTCCCTAGGCACCCGAGTAGATCCTTAGGCACTATGGTATGTCCATAGGCACCCGGTGTAGGTACCTAGGCACATGGGTGGGTATCTAGGCACACAGGTAGGTGCTTAGGCACCCAGGTAGGTACCTAGGCACCAGGTAGGTGCCTAGGCACCCAGGTAGGTACCTAGGCACCCAGGTAGGTACATAGGTACCTAGGCACCCGTGTAGGTACCTAGGCGCCCAGGTAGGTACATAGGCACCCAGGTAGGTACCTAGGCACCTGGGTAGCTACCTAGGCATCCAGGTAGGTACATAGGCACCTGGGTAGGTACCTAGGCAACTGGGTACATACCTAGGCACACAGGTATGTACATAGGCACCCAGGTAGGTGCCTAGGCACCCATGTATGTACCTAGGCACCCAGGTACATACCTGGGCACCCAGGTACGTACCTAGGCAGCTGGGTAGGTATCTAGGCACCCAGGTACCTGGTACCTAGATACCTACCTATCTAGGCACCTAGGTACCTGGGCACATGTGAATTTGTTTTATAGGGTGTTTTTGCTTGTTTTTTATTTATCTTTGGATTACCATGTTTATGAATGTGATGATAGGATTTATTTTATGTGTGACTTAAAAAAAATTGAAACACTTCCCAATTAAAAAAATGTAAACCAGCCTAACCTAGCCAAACCTGACACATTTGTTTGCTTTATGGAGGAAATGTGTGTCAAAACTTTTCTTCCTACCACCTTATAGCACAATAATAACTGAAAGTTTACCAAAAAATAATGAAAAAAAACTATAATTTTGGCCACAGTAGCTCGGTTGGTGGAGTATCAGACTTTCGATCCCAAGATTGTTGGTTCAAATCTTGCCACCCGCAGCATTACTGAATCCATAGGCAACCAATCAGTGAGAGGCTGGAGATGCTATATGACCTAGTGGTTGAATGTGTTGTCAAAGAATCCAGGGTTCTTTAAAAAAGGATCTTTTTCTTTCAAACAGCTTGGGTTAAGCAAGGCTGAGTTAGTTTTTTCATGTTGAGAATTACCAGAACATAACTTGCTTGGTATTTTAATTTTTTTAATTTTAATTCTTGTTCTCCAAAGTTTTGCTAGTTTGTTCTAAGTTAGGTTATGTTCCATTTGTGTTTTATTTGTTTAACATTTCTTTTTATGCTATGTTACCTAACTCAACACTGCCTTTTTGGATTATTTTGCTAGCAAACTGAAAAGTAAGCATTCGCACAGAAAATAATTGGTCCCACCATTTTAGCCACATTCATAAACATGGTATACCAAATAAAAATTCCCAAAACTAAAAAATGATGCCTTATACTGCAAATTTACCTAGGCACCTAGGTAAGTAAGCTAAGTTGAAGTGTGCCTACCTACTGTAGCATGCAGACCTGTGCTCTACCCAATTTCTTTTAGTCGACTCACATGTGACTCATAGATCTTGATACCTGATTCAACTCATGATTCAGAGCAGGTCAAAATTATTTGATTGGCTCAATTCAGACTCAGAGCCCACAAAGTATGACTTGGCTTGCAACTCAAACAGACTGACATATATTTGTATCAATTCAGATCCGACTCACTGGTATCAGACTCAGGAGCCATATGATTGTGTGCACTATATATATATATATATTAAAAGCTAGCTTGATCTTCAAGATCCAGGAACGACTCAATGTTAGAAAAAATTGTAGATATATATTGTGACGTTTCGGCCATAGACCATTGTCAAACAATGCACTCGTGTCAGGCTAGCTTGATCTTGAAGATCAAGCTAGCTTTTAATATATCCACAATGATTGACCAGGAAATACGGGCATTTCTGAACTATGTACGTGATATATATATATATATGTGTATGTGTATGCATACGCATACATTATACATGTATGCATATATAAATATATATAGATGTATAGATGCATACATGTATATATATGCGTATATTTTTTTTTGTGATACCGTACAACAAGCAACGTCGAATGACATCCATGTTCTATAAATTTAAGTCATAGGGAAGAAAGGTGAGGTCATCAAAGCACTCAATCAGACATTTGAACTTTACATGTCTTGACTTGAAATGCTACTCGAGTGTTCACCACAGGCTACCACTTGATACCAGATTTGATGTTCATGATGTTAGGAACATCATGGCTATCAAGGATGCAGCACATCAAATTACATGGCCCTGAATGTTGCAGTTTGACCCCAGGTCACCAAGGTTGGTTTTACTACTAGAGCATGTCACTATAAGTATCTCAGATGATAAATTATGTATATATATATATGAATATATATATGAATATATATATATATGAATATATATATGAATATATATATGAATATATATATGAATATATATATGAATATATATATGAATATATATATGAATATATATATGAATATATATATGAATATATATATGAATATATATATGAATATATATATGAATATATATATGAATATATATATGAATATATATAGGAATATATATAGGAATATATATATATGAATATATATATGACTATATATATGAATATATATATGAATATATATATATGAATATATATATGAATATATATATGAATATACATCTGAATATACATATGAATATATATATGAATATATATATGAATATATATTTGAATATATATATGAACATATATATGAATATATATATGAACATATATATGAACATATATATGAACATATATATGAACATATATATGAACATATATATGAATATATATATGAATATATATATGAATATATATATGAATATATATATGACTATATATATGAATATATATATATATATATGAATATATATATATATATATATATATATATATATATATATATATATATATATATATATATATATATATATATATATATATATAATATATATATGAATATATATATGAATATATATATGAATATATATATGAATATATATATGAATATATATATGAATATATATAAATATATATGATATATATATAATGAATATATATATGAATATATATATGAATATATATATGAATATATATGAATATATTTATGAATATATATATGAATATATATGAATATATATATAAATATATATATGAATATATATATGAATATATATATGAATATATATATGAATATATATATGAATATATATATGAATATATATATGAATATATATAGGAATATATATATGAATATATATATGAATATATATATGAATATATATATGAATATATATATGAATATATATATGAATATATATATGAATATATATATGAATATATATATGAATATATATATGAATATATATATGAACATATATATGAACATATATATGAACATATATATGAACATATATATGAATATATATATGAACATATATATGAATATATATATGAATATATATATGAATATATATATGAATATATATATGAATATATATAATATATATATATATATATATATATATATATATATATATATATATATATATATATATACATATATACATATTAGCCTGGTCCAAAAAAGGAAAGTTGAAAAATTGTTAGCTCCACAAGTTTTATTTTGTTACACTGTTCATAAATAACATATAGACCAATTTTCAGGAATTATCGTTTAATTTTAGGGGTCGCGTAAAAAGGTGTCTTTTTTCCGACAGATGAGAAACTGAAGGGATGCTAATTTTTGTTCTTCTCTCGCATAGCATAGCTCCTATTTTCTATGAAAACAAAATAACCTTAATAAATAATAATGCTTCATCGTGCCAACTTGAATGACTAAATGAGGTGGGACTTCAACCTGTCCCTCTACAATTCAGCATCTACCCTCTTTCATCAGTCCCCCCTTGGTCGGAGCAGGGAGGCGGCGCCGGTGATTAGCCACGAGACAGAGTAGGTATTGTTTCTGCTCTTCATCCTTGGTCAGCGATGTGTTGAAGGTGTGGATGAGAGAAACAGCTCCTTCTGCTGCATCGTTAACGACATTCAAAGAACCCGCAGACTTCGGGTTGAGGTATTCCCGCATGAACTCTCCATGAACTTCCTCACACAGGAATCCAACCGCAGGGTAGGGATCCCTGTCCTCGTCCAGATGGCACAGCAGGCTTCACGGGTCTTCTTGAAGCTTTCCGGGAAAAGCAATTTCTGCTTCAGGTGAAAGAATTGTGACATGCGAAGTACGTCACCTCGCGTTGGAAGCCGTGCAGTTGAGAAAAACTCAAGGGGACTCCATAATAACCACCATTCTGGTCCACTTAGCGTACTCGGTGCTGAGGAGGCCATCTGCAAAAGAGAGAAACCAAAGATGAGATTTTGCGCGACCTTTAAATATGCATGACATCGTCCAAAATTTGGCACACAATACAGGCACATATAGTGGAATAAAAATAAACTTGTGAAGCGCACTTCCTTGAAACTTTTAAAATCACCATGTATGTTTGGACCAGGCTAATATATATTTATATATATATATATATATATATATATATATATATATATATATATATATATATATATATATATATATACATATATACTTATATTCATGTATGTATGTATGTATGTATATATATAATTATCTGATTTCATTAGACACAGGTAAGTATCCTTTCACATCAATAATACTTACTTGTAGTTATTTTCATTGGTTTTTTGTAAATAACTTCAGTACCCCTCATTCTTTATTGACTGGCAGCTGATAATTTGACAATTGTAATGCTAAGCATGAATAATTATGCTGTGTTTTTACTCTCTACTTTGTGTCATGGCATAGTATACACGAAGTATCGGAAGTATATGTATCGGATACATGTTTAAATCATTTGTTCATAACTTGCATTTTAGTCATAAGACTCAAATGACTAAAGACTCAAATCACAAGACTAAAATGACATGCCTTGCAAATGTTTGCTTTTTTGTTTTGTATCTCAAAACAAACATGGGTGTAGCCACAGCACTCTGTTGGCTCAAATAATACTTTCCAGGGCATACACATTTTCTCATTGAAATTAATTCCATGCAGATTTTCAACATTCTATTGTGCTCATTTCAACATCTGACACCTGGAAGAAAAACCATTATTTTAACACCGATGGAGCTCCCTTGCCACTATTAGGTGGCGCGATTTTAAAGAACTGTCACTTCTGATGTGTGATTTTTCAAAGTATCACCAGAAGGAGAATTTGCTGTGTCTATTTTATTTTAAGTCTGATATGGCATTTCAAGAAATACTATTTTTCGGTTTGTATCGGATCCATTCTCAGAAACGGAAGTGGGGCACCTGTTTGTGACATATTGTGTCAGTATATTCCTGCTTCCTTGACTGTCCGCAGCGCGTCGCCTCAGCGCCAGAGAGGACGTCTCTCTTGGAGTAGCTAGACTGGCCACCATGCCGTGCAACCCTGTGCAGATTTGCCTCCTGTGGTGCAGCTGCGCCATATCCGTGCTTGTCCCAGTGCTGGTACCAGTACCAGTCGGCGTTTTGAATGTTCATGCTCTGTTGCAGGAGCCGCTGCCGACACGCCCGGCGGTCAAGCCCTCGTTGGTCAGCTGCCTGCAACGTCGCCTTCACGGCGCGATTGCACCGTTCTACTGTCCCAGATGCTCCCTGTTGGTAGCGTGGGGCCCGGATATGACTTACACCCACACTCTGCAGGTAATTTCTGAGAAAAAATGTGTATGTTGTACGTGCCGTTGTCGAACAGCAATTCCCTGGGGTATACTTTGCGTGACGCCAAGACCTCGATAAATTCAATACACGCGTGACAGTTTGACTCCGAGCGAAATCCAGCGTCTACCTACTTGGGAGAAGTCGGATGCCAGGACCACGGCATATCGCTGAGCGTGGGCTGCATCCATAGGTCCAATAAAGTCCAGCCCTATCTTGTTCCAGGCTGCCGCTGGTAAAGGCACTGAATGCATTGGAGTATGTCGAAGTACCGCCGTCTCATCCATACACAGTGGCGCAGACTTCACAGCTCTTGCCTCCACCATCTCGATCAATGCCAGACCACCAATATAGCTCCTGCAGGCGCTGCTCGCATCTGACGATGCTCTGGTGCCACTGATGTGCCAGGCTGGGCAGTCTGAGCGAAGCAGACTTTCTGGAACGATTAGGCAATCGCCGCGCACATCCATACCTCTGCACAGTGAGTTGATCCCTGAGGTGGAAGAATAGCTGAAGGTCAGGCGAGCAGTCGCTCGGCCTACGAGACCACGGACGCGATACCTGATCACGCAACACGATCTTCACTTATAGCCGCCACCAACTCTTCATCCATTGCTGCCGGACGGTCTCTTACTGTAGCGATACATTTGTATTTGTCCTCCACCACTTCTGCCGATTCCGGCAGTCGTGACAACCCATCTGCAGGACGTACACCTCCCTTCACACGCTAAACTGTGAACGAGTACTCCATGAGCCAGTCTGACCACTTTGTTATCCTCATGGCAGCTTGGGCGACACCCGGTGACGTCAGCGGTGTCTGCAATGCCACATGATCAAGTCGCAGACAACTGCTGATTCCAGAGATACTTCCTCCATTTCGCCACTGTCCACACAACCGCCAGCGCCTCTCTGTCATACTGCAGCGCCTCTGGGCTTGGTTTAGCGTACGCAACGTGAATGCTACCACCCTCTCTTCCTCTGAGTTAGGCTGAGACAGCACCCCACCCAGGCCCACATCGCTTGCATCCAAAGTTATGACTGTGGAAGCTGAGGGTCGTAAATGGTGACTCCGCGACTGCCTGGTACAGCACGTCTCCCTTTCAGCACTGCCGCGAGCTCCTCTATCCACTTGAACGGCATCGCCTCCTTAAGCAGCATCCTCCTCGGTGGTTCCATGAGGGTGCTGTATCCAGGCACGAAACGAGAGCAGAACCCCAACAGCCCAGTAGTGACTGGAGCTCTTTCGTCCTGACGCCTAATGTCCTAACGCCCTAGCCCGCTCTGGGCTCACCGAGACTCCCGCTGAGGACACGGTAAACCCAAGGAAGTCCGCAGCCGTCTGTCTCAGCGTGTATTTTCCATGTTTAGTGTTACCCTGTGTTCCCGCAGACGAGTTAGAAAATCTTCCAATCGCTCCTAGTCACCGCACAGACGAGGACATTTCCCGGGTACCTGCACCTGCACTGCTTCAGAATTTCTTCCATCGCCTTCTGAATTGTCATCGGTAAGTCCTTGGTCCCATGCGGACAGCGACAACACGAAAACAGACCTTAGTGACATACAAACGTTGTTAATGGTTGTTACTCCAGTGTAACTCCAGCTGGTGATTTGCAACTTTTGGGTCCAGACATGACAACACTGTTACTCCTTGCATCTGCTGAAACGTGTTCTGCATCAGTTATAAATTATTCGCGAAATAGGGTGTAATATACCACTTACTGAACACTGAATCGACATCCTTGCAAAAGGGGACGAGTGGTCTAGGGGTAAGATGCTCGTCTCACAATCGAAAGGTTGTGGGTTCGAGTCTCACCTGTCGCTACTCTCCGCCCGCGACCAATCGGCGTGAGAGATTGGCGACGCTACGTGACTGGTGCGTGTTTGTGGAAGTCTTCATGCCTCGTTTCGAAGTATTCCGTCTATAGATATCATACTTTTGCCCATCGTAATGGGATCCGGCATCGTGATAACGAACATCCCGCATCGCAATTCCAGGCGAATGGATTACCTATGATGTGCAATGTTATGTTTTACAATGCCAGTTTATAGAATAGCTGTTTGTATGGTTATCGTTGATATCGTTATCCCCAAATTAGATATCTTTCAAAACACGCAAAACGGGAAGTCATATGTACGCAATTATCTCAAAACTGAGGAGATCGTGATGGACCAAACCTGACACTTCAGATTGGAGGTTTGGTCACGCTGGGAACTATTTCAGCCTGGAGATTTCGTCAACCTGGCACTTGGGTGACCAAATATCCAGCTTCCATATCTCCTCAATTGGCTGCAATTGTGCGACGGACAAAACACGATCAGTCTGCAACAGGGTTCGATTTATACTTCGCAATCCTAGATGTGAAGAATGGGCGCTACATGGCCAATGAAGTTGATGCGCCCTAAAGCCCAAATAACTACAAACTAAACTTAGATGTGAAAAGGAAAATGATTTGCTCGTCTAATCGGATACTTGTTTTCAAAACTGGGACATGATCTCTCTGCACTTTCCAGGGAATCTTGAGAACTCTATCACAGAGCAGCTAATTGTCAAACAGCTCCATTTAACCTTTAAATGAGGAAGGTGGGAGGATAGTATTCTGAATAAGAAAAATGCTTCAACAGGCTATCATTCTAGCCCTGGACTTCAGCGCTGCTGAGTGTCCAACACCCATTAATGAGCAAAGATTGTTTTTGTGTTTATGTCGGCACCTTGAACAGGTTCAATTTTAGGTAGGATAGGGTAGGATAGTTTGGGGAGGTGCAGGTTAGGTCAAGACGTCTACATGAAGTAAATTCATTAAATCAGGGATGATGTACAATCACTCCACTGATATTTGAGGGCCGCGTGGCATGGACGAAGTGGAATAGACGAGTGGTGCAGTTGCTAAGGTGCATCAATAATCTTAATGAAACTATGGGTTTTAATCCAACAGCCCACTCCGAGTAGAATGTCTTATTCTTCCTTTGCGTGTACACGTGTTTATCCTAACAAGATAATTGCAGCGCCCATACCATCGTCAGTCAAACAGTGAAATGCAAACAAAAGTCAGTCAGAATGACATGCCACGAAGTTCGGTACAAGTGTGATACCATACCGTCCTACGATTCTCATTTAAGTGGTATTGGTATATTTTTATTACGCATTATCCTTTGATATTTCTTTGTCATTTGTCTGCTGTATTAGTATTTACACGACCTATCATTAGCGGATGACTGTACGGCTGAATCCCCTCTCCGTTCAAGTTAGGTCGTGTGTTCCAGTGTTGGTACCAGGTAGATTATCCATCAATATAGCGAGATATCAAATCATATGCACTTTTTGGTGTTGGAGTCCACATATGCATCTTCTATTGCCGTCAAAATTCACAGTATCCAATGCCTCTTTGAATGTCGGGCGCTGTATGACCGACGCAGTCGATGCGCCCCTAAACCAATAACCAACCAACCAACGCTCTGAATGTGTTTTGAAAAGTTGTCCACCGCTGCAACAGTCTCTTTCACGTATGTATTCGTTTCTCACAGGCGGGACTACGGTTCCAACGAATTCGCGACCTTAGAAGCTTTGGCAACATCTCGTGCCAGTGATGCCCACCG
>JAOTOM010000847.1:0-47915 GCA_034440615.1 Ashinkailepas kermadecensis | reverse complement strand
TACCGCATAACACCCTCAACAATCACAAGCTCCTCCCATCATACCCATCGTGCCACCATAGACAATCTCATCAGCATCACATCCCGAAGGAAGGTGCCGAATCCACTGCTAGGCACACCCCACACAAATTCATAAAGCGTTCAGACTTAATAAGAGACTCACTTGCTATTGCATAATACACTCAACAATTACAAACTCCTCCCATCATACCCATTGTGCTACCATAGACAATCTCATCAGTATCACATCCCGAAGGAAGGTGCTGAATCCACTGCTAGGTACACCCTATATAAAGTTATAAAGCGTTTAGACTTAATAAGAGACTCACTTGCTATTGCATAACACACTCAACAATTACAAACTCCTCCCAACTCCCAACTCCTCCCTGTCGATCAACCCTCCCTGGAATACAGAAAAACAAGCCCCCTATTCTTATAATGATTGTCTATGCCGTTTTTAAAGATGTTCAGTGTGTTGCTACTGACAATGGTTCCTGGCAGCTGGTTCCAGTGTTCTACTACCCTGTTGGTGAAGAAAGACTGTCTTAACCTTGTCCTGCTGTGATTAACTTTAATTTTGAATTGATGACCTCTAATTGCATCATTTCTGTTAAATTCAAACATTTCCCTGAGATATCCCTGTTCCTGACCATGAACAAATTTAAAAACCTCGATGAGATCTCCTCTCAGCCTTCTATATCTAAGTGAAAACATATTCAATTTCTTCAATCTTTCCTCATATGCCAGGTTGCCTATACCATTAACCATTTTTGTTGCCCTCTTTTGTACTCTCTCTAAAAGCCAACAATCTTTCTCATAACTAGGGGACCAAGCTTGGACACAGTATTCCAAATGTGGCCTGACATATGCACAGTAAAGCTTCCTGATGACCTCCTCACTTTTGTATGACACATTCCTCTGTATTGCCCCAAGCATTCTTAGTGCCTTCTTCCTGGCTTCTTTGGTCTGTTCTGATGCCCCCAATTTTGTGTTCAAAATAACACCTAAGTCCTTCTCCTGCTGAGTCACAGATAGTACTTGGCCACCCATCAAGTATGGAGCCTTCATATGCTGCCTACCTACATGCATGACTTTGCACTTATCAAAATTAAACTTCATTTGCCATTTTTCGGACCACTTCACTAGCTCGTCTAAGTCTTTCTGCAGCAAAACCTGCTCATTGTGCCCTGTTATTGCCCTAAAGATCTTCAAATCATCCGCAAATTTCAAAACCTTACTGCTTAGGCCACATTCAATGCTATTCACATATATAATGAACAATAGTGGCCCCAGTACCGACCCCTGGGGGACTCCACTAAGAACATTTTGCCATGATGACTTTGTACCATTTAGCATCACTCTCTGCTGTCTATCTGAAAGCCACAACTCTATCCATTTTAGGATGCTACCTGCAATACCATGGACCTGAAGCTGCATCATTAACCGTTTATGGGGTACCTTGTCAAAGGCCTTACTAAAGTCAAGATATGCTACATCAACCTGATTTCCCTGATCAAATTGTTCTGTAGCAAAATTCAAAAAAGTCCAAGAGATTTGTGAGACACGATCGCCCTTTTCTAAACCCATGTTGAGTATCTTGAATCAATCTGTTTCCCTTCAGAAAACTAACTATTCTATCCTTGATAATTGATTCGAGTACCTTGCAGACTAGGGATGTGAGGCTTACTGGCCTATGGTTTTCAACTTTCCCTCTTTCTCCTTTCTTGAAAATAGGAACTACATTTGCCCTTTTCCAATCTGTTGGAATTTCATTTTGTGAAACTGATCTACAAAATATTATACTAAGTGGAATTGCCACTTCCTTTTCAGCTTCCCGCAATACCCTAGCATAAATTCCATCAGGTCCTGCTGCCTTGTTTGGCTTTATTTTTCTGATATAATTGAAAACAATATCACTATCAATGAAATCAACATCGTGTATCTGATCACCTGTCACTGAACTGTGGTTCACGGTTGGCAGATTAGTCACATCCTCCACTGTAAACACTGATTTAAACTGCTTGCTCAGCTCCTCAACCATCTCACCATCCTCACTCAATATAGTCCCATTTACTTCCAGTGGACCAATTGTGCTTGAAACTTTACTTAGCTTGTAGAAACTAAAGAACTTTTTACTGTCCCCATTACAGTTCCTAGCCAAATCCAATTCTTTTGCTCGCTTTGCTGCTCTGATTTTCTGCTTCACAGCATCTCTAGATTTTTGATACGACCTTAGATTTACGATATTTGAAGCTTCCTTAAATACTCTAAATGCATCTTTCTTAGCCTTAATTGCTTTCATCACATCTGGTGTAAGCCATGCTGGCGTTCCTACCCTTCTTTTGCGCCTTTGCTTTTGGGGGACATGTCTAATCTGAATTTCCCTCAAGTAAGATTTGAACTTTTCCCACATTTCACAGGCATTTAAATCAAAGAATTCTTCTTCCCATTTTATGGCACTTAAAGCCTCTCTCATGCAGTCAAAGTCTGCCCTGTTAAAATTTGGAATCTTTGCCAAATTATCCTTGATTGTCCCTGCTACCTGTGCCTTGAATCTCACTATGTTATGGTCACTTCTTCCCAGAGTTTCTCCTACAGTCAAGTCTTGAACTAAATCACTTAAATCTGAGAAGACAAGGTCCAAGAATGAGCCCTGCCTGGTTGGTTCCGTTACAAACTGGTGTAAGAACAAGTCCTCTTCAAGGCATTTCCTAAACAGTTTACATGATGGGGAGCCAACACCAACATTTTCATATCCTTTTAGGTTAAAGTCACCAAGAATAAGGCATTTCCTCTGAAAGTTTCTACTGATTTCCTCACAAATCACCTTATCGAGCTCCAGTTGCTGAGAATGTGGCAAGGTTCCTGATCGATACAAAGCTCCTATCCTCAGTTTATTGCTGTTGCCTTTTCCCACAGCAACATCAAGCCAAATGGACTCCACAGACACATTTTTTACCCCATCTGCTACTTTTTGAGAACTGTATAAGCTATTCACATAGAGCATTACACCACCCCCCTTTCACTGCTGGACCCCTATTGCATGAAAACATATTGTATCCCTGGATCTCATAGTCCTGCAAGTTATCCCCAAAATATCCCTCACTGACCCATGCCTCAGTAATGCAAACAAAGTCTGGTTTCTCCTCAGCAACATAACACTTGAACTCATCAAATTTGGATCGAATGCTCTGAGCATTAAGCATCATACACTTAACAAAAGTTCCATGACCCTCTTTGGCTTTTTCATGTTCAGTAGCTCTATCATCTCTGGATGAGCTACCACTCTGCCCCCTTGATCTACTGCTACCCCTATTTGCTGACTGTGAGGTTCTATTGCCTATGCTGTCACTATTGGCATATCCCTGAGATGGCAATGCCAATTCTTCCCTCCCCACCCCATTATCTAGTTTCCCTGAAGGACATGTTCATATACTTTGCCTAACACTTGCACCCCTTTCTTGGAGAAGTGCAGGCCATCCCTCTGATAAGGTCAGATGAGCCATAAAACCTGCACCACAGTCAACAAAAGTCAAACCTAACTCATTGCAAAGCCTGCCTACCCTGGCATTGGCTGCTAGTGCCCTAGAGCTCCACCCAGGGGAGACTCCAGCCCTAGGCAGAATAGCTGTCACAATAACTCTGCTATTGCTTTGCTTCAGGGTGGCCAGATGGGCCCTGTAGTCCTGCATCAGCTCCTCACTCCTAGCAGGATCTATGTTGTTCACTCCTACCTGCACTATAACTGTACTAAACTGGTTTTCACTGGTGGCCTGTGCGGCCACTGGGACCAGGTCTCTAACCTTGGCACCAGGCCTGGTGATGCACCTCCTACCTCTCCGACCTTGACAGAATACCCTATCTAAATGCCACACACGAGAGTCTCCTACGACTAGCACTTTCTCCTTGCTGCTATCACTATCCTGGGGGCAGTCCTCCAATGCCTGGAACCTATTGGATGTTACTACTCCTACCTGTTGAGCTGCTTCACTAGGTTGCTTCCCACTCCTA
Organism: Ashinkailepas kermadecensis; assembly: GCA_034440615.1. Classification (NCBI taxonomy): domain Eukaryota; kingdom Metazoa; phylum Arthropoda; class Thecostraca; family Neolepadidae; genus Ashinkailepas; species Ashinkailepas kermadecensis. Next base: position 43,905 of record JAOTOM010000847.1, on the reverse strand, counting down.
CCACCTACCACCTGCCACTCACTGCCCCCTTGCTTAGGCTCATGCCTCCAAATCCTCCACCCCTGACTTTAAACCACTGACCCTCTTGTGAGCTACAACTAGAAATATTATGTTCACTAGGAACACCTATCTCTTCAGATATCCCTGCCACCTCCACAGCAGGGGAAGCTACAGTTACCTGGTGGCCTGTGGCCACCTGGGCATAGGATGCCCCTGCTACAGACTGTCCCTTACATTCTGGCCTGCCCTGTGAAGCAAGGGAAGCTTTGAGCTTGGAAAGCTATACCTTAAGGGCCCTAACCTCATCCTCTAGTGCCTGCATCCTGTTATTAACCATCCTAAAGGCTGCAGCTTATTCCTAGATTGAGATTGAAAAGTAATTTGCTGCAAAATGATTTACCAAATAACAGAGCAGAGCGAAATAACCGACAAAGCTTAGGTGTATGCTAGTTCCTAACTATGCAGCACTTACAAGGTAATCACTGTGCAGAAAGTTGACTGTGGTTTTAAAGAAAGAGAAATAACTCGCTGAATAACTGCCAAAAATGGAATAAATAGCTGAAAACACTGACACACTAGACAAAGACAGACAGAATGGACAAAATGGCGCTGGGCAACGTCTCTAGGTATAAATATTATAATCAGCTTGCTAAAAAGAAACTTATGAGATAAAACTATGCAAATGTATGCACAACAGTAATTGCTAAATACCTATCCACAGTTAAGCCTAGTATACTGCCCGGTTCTGCAACGACTTATCTGGAAAGCAGGAGCTCCACAGCGACGCATTTCCACCTTGACACCTGGCGGCGAACTCCTGTTCGGTTAGGTTAGGTTATGTTAGGTTAGTTAGGTTAGGTTAGGTTAGTGCCCGTCATCGACACCCGACTCCTGTGACGTCACTTCCCTGAATTCTGTGACGTCACTGTTCCCCACTGTACACCTCTTTACAAATCACTAACCTTGGCAGTATATGTCGGCCGAAAGGCAAATATTACCTAATTATCCATACTTGTGTGTCACAGACATGATAAAGAAGTTCAACACTTCATGCACTCAATTAAATGCTCTTTGGCATAGAAAATCTTATGTTTCTGGCTTAATTCCATGTTCATTTCTGACAAGAATATTTGCAGCCACACACATTCATAGCCATATATCAAGGCTGCAAGTTCCTTGCAATGCTGATAACATTAAGGTAGTGTGTAAAGAACATGCGACACTTCATCGGAGATCGTCGAGTAAATAAACATCTCCTCAGTCAGCATGCCCTACATCGCGTACTCAGTGCACGCCACATCGACGATTGGCGCAGTTGGTTAAGGCGTCCGCTTTCCGTGCGGGTGGTGGTTGGTTTGAATCTCGGCGCCGTCACGTTTTTAACCTGACCACACAATCGTTACCGGTCAGGGCCGTCGGTTAATGTTGCACTCATTACTTTACACTATCATATGAGTTGCTTGATGTAATAATATTTGCCCATGAAAGTAAAGAGGGAAATACTTAATTAAATCCCACTCATGCAATCAATGTCCAATTGGACCATTTGGAATTGTCATCGTGGAACTTTGTCTCTGGAAGGAAACATTGCATCCATATCCAGTACAAGTTGTTTATTTCAACAGCCCTGGGTCCGTACTAGTTGGTTGGTTATTGGTTTTACGACAGGTCGACCGTTGAGTCATATAGCGTCGCCAATCTCTCACGCCGACTGGTCGCGGGCGAAGAGTAGCGACAGGTGAGATTCGAACCCACAATCTTTCGATTGCGAGACGAGCATCTTACCCCTAGACCACTTGTCCCCTCTGGGTCCGTACTACGGACCGTAACGACAGCACGCAACGCACGGTCTGTACCAGCGTAGTAGCGAGCGTACGTATGAACGGTCTCTACCTATCGTTCGGCAGTGGAACGTGCATACTTTCTGTACGTACGGGTGGTGCCGGCTGGGGTGGAGTTGAGGCCGATTGTGACCTCATTTGACCCTGAAGACATTGACCTGGGGTCATGAAATGTATACTGCAGTGAGTTCACTTCAGCTGTAATTCCTCCAAATTTTGTGCTTCTGGTTTCAGATTTGATCATTGGAATTTATTTTCCCAATGCAATATTTGTGGATGCGGTGAATTATAATATCACATCACATGATAATATCATGATTTGAACAATGGGCACTAAATGACCAGACCTGGCTGTTGAGCCCTAAAACCCGAATAACCAACCAACATGAGGTGAAGTCATTTCCTCTGAAAATACATGCTTTTCAATTGGGAGGCAATATAACACCAAAAAAGCAGGCATGGAGTTAGTTATAAATTATTCGCGAAATAGGGTGGAATGTACCACCTACTAAACACTGAAGAGACATCCTTTCCAAAAAAGTATCTACATTGTGCTTCTTGATGTGAGTTTAGTTAGTTAGTTATTTTGGCTTTAGGGCGCTTTGACCAGAGTTGATCATTATCTCCCATTGATGTGAGTTTATGAAGTCTCCATACCTCGCTTCTATTGGTGCCTTGTGTGTAAGTAGTGTAAACATCATGCTTATGCTCACCATTACAGAGTGTGATTCACAAGCATCTTGCACCTGAAACCATTTCAGGCAGAGATTATCTATGATGTGGTCTGCGATTGAATACAATTTGCTGTTAATATGGCATTATGTTCAGTGTCATTACCATAATATCCCTGTATTAGATGTCTCCCAAAAAGACGAAAAAGATGAACATCAAAGCACACTACAGGCTCAGAATTTAGTTTGAAGGACTCAAATTGTTTTTTTTAAGAAGAAATAAGTCATGGTTTTCATGGTGAAGTTAGGCATCTTACTGGACTTGTTTCGACAGCTCACACCTAACACAAAACCAATATTTTAATGCTGTGGAGTTGGGTAACATAGCATAGAAAGTGATGTTCAATATAGGAAAAATGTAACATAACGTAATCTAACCTAGCATAACCTTCCATGCAAGAAAACATTCTTTTTAGCAAATGGGAAATTTTCAAACAATTTTTCTTGAACATTTTCGAATTAAAAATATAGCCTAACCTAATGTAACCTAGCTTGACATGTTTTGAAGACAAAATTTATTTCTTTTGTGAAGAATTTCTGGAAAAAATATCGCTTTTTTCAACTTAAAACAAAAGCCTAACCTAACAAAACCTATTCCCTTTCCTTGCTTTGTGGAGGTAAAATGTTTGTAAAACCTGCCGTGTGGATACCATAGGGTGCAATAATACCCAGGAAAGGTCATGTAAAGACTGCCATGGGCAACCCCAAGCTTGGACACAACACTTAATTGCATGTGCCTCCCACTGTGAGGGTGTGGTTTATTACCTATTATTGAAAAATGTAGCAGCTTATGCTAAGTCATAAAATGTTAGGGCTTAATAAGAGCCACAGGGGCCCATCTGGGTTAAGCCTGTCCAGAAAAGAGACTAGAAAAGTGCATGCTCTCACTCCAATCAATCCATTATCTCAAGTTTGTAGGGAGATATATATCCCAGCCTATCTAGCACCATTCACCTGATATTGCATAACACACTCCTCAACAATTACGAACTCCTCCGGGGGACGAATGGTCTCGGGGTAAGATGCTCGTCTCACAATCGAAAGGTTGTGGGTTCGAGTCTCACCTGTCGCTGCTCTTCGCCCGTGACCAATCGGCGTGAGAGATTGGCGACGCTACATGACTCAACGGTCGGCGTGTCGTAAAACCAATAACCAACCAACTGATGAGTCTAGTTGCTTTGCACTGCACTCTTTCTAACATATCTTTTTCTAAGTAGGGGCTCCATGCTTGTACAGAATATTCCAAGTTGGGTCGCACATATGCTAAGTACAGTGTTTTTCATGACTTCCTTGCTCTGATATATCACACTTCTATTAATGAGTCCCAACATTCTGAGTGCACTGTTCCTAGCTGAGATACATTGTTTTTCTGCTTTAAGATTTTTTTAAACCAACACACCTAAGTCTCTTTCCTCTTCAATAGCATCCAGTTCCCTCCAGTTCAATAACATGTTGCTGATTTCCCCACTGACATGACCAGGTATGTGGGTTTTGGGTGTGCAGAGATGTTGAAATGTTCAGTTTTCCTGTAAATCTACATTATTCTTCATTACCTAGGTAGGTAGGTATATACCTAGGTAGGTGGGTACCCACCTACCTATTGCCCCACCCAATCTGCTACACTTTTCCCATGAATTTGGGCAAGTTTGGATTTGAAGGTGTTATTTAAATGTTTAGAGAACAATGTTCAAACACCATGCTTATGAATGTGATTAAGTCAATATTACCGCTCATTTCCAACATGCTTATTTTTCAATTGGCTATGGACTAGGTACTGTATCATTAGGATGGCCATTTTTGCATTTTTGTTTCAGATAATTTCTGGGCATCATATGCTTTTTGCATGCTGAGTTTAAACATGTCATTTTGTCTCCCCAAAAATATAACTTCTTTGCCTGCCCAACTACCTTAGTCATCAAGGTTTTGCAAAATTTGTCATTTATTCACACTATCACTTCCGTTGAGGGTGGGATTCCTTCCTAAACGCTTTTTATGCCAGTATGTACTGCTTTTGGTGTCCAACGCCCTCATAATTTTGCGACAACATTTATCTGTATTGTGCTACTTAATTGGTAGTTCATAAGCAGGGTCATATGTGACAGCACCATTGCATCACAGTGAACAGAGCATTCAGCAACGATCAACCCAGTTTATGGAGGCACATCACAGGTGGTCTTATACTGATGCAGGTATGTGTTTTGAGATGGAGGATGAGTGGATTTACTGTCTGGGTGATGACTTGTAAGAAGCATGGAGAGAATGCAAGAGAAAGTAATAGCTATCTTTAATTATCCATATATTTGCGGTTATTCTATGTTCTGAGTGAAGCAACCCAAGATTCTATCATTTAATTGACAGCTTGTCGCAATCCAACCATTAATATCTCTGCTATTCCCCACCCACCCTCTCTCCCTCTCTCATCCACTTTCACCTTCCTCTCTCCTTCCCTCATTCACTTTCTCCCACCCTCCCCTTCTTCCACATCACATGTCAATATATAGAGCATGGGTACAGCAAAAATTGCACATTGTCACATATGGATCACACATTGGTTACACATAATGAAGATATAATTCACACATCATTACCATAGATTCAAGACCACATGACACATCTTCAACTGCATCACATTTTACACCCGTTCTCCACTGCCATCGCTTGTCCAGGGTTGTGCTTCCTTGTTGCCAGCTTGTTCATGGCATGGCTGTCTTGCTGCTGGGAGCCACAAACCTGCCCCGTTGGCTCTGTTGTCAGCTTCATTGTTCCCTCTGTTGAGTGGTTGTGGCAGACAGAGCATGCCCATGCTGAGCGACGCGACCCGACCCGCTTGCAGCTGCTGCAGCACCAGTGCTCGGATGTGCGGCGGCTCCGGTGTCGCGTTACGCTTGCAGCTGCTGCAGCACCAGTGCTCGGATGTGCGGCGGCTCCGGTGTCGCGTTACGCTTGCAGCTGCTGCAGCATCAGTGCTCGGATGTGCGGCGGCTCCGGTGTCGCGTTACGCTTGCAGCTGCTGCAGCACCAGTGCTCGGATGTGCGGCGGCTCCGGTGTCGCGTTACGCTTGCAGCTGCTCCAGCATCAGTGGTCGGATGTGCGGCGGCTCCGGTGTCGCGTTACGCTTGCAGCTGCTCCAGCATCAGTGCTCGGATGTGCGGCGGCTCCGGTGTCGCGTTACGCTTGCAGCTGCTCCAGCATCAGTGCTCGGATGTGCGGCGGCTCCGGTGTCGCGTTACGCTTGCAGCTGCTGCAGCACCAGTGCTCGGATGTGCGGCGGCTCCGGTGTCGCGTTACGCTTGCAGCTGCTGCAGCACCAGTGCTCGGATGTGCGGCGGCTCCGGTGTCGCGTTACGCTTGCAGCTGCTGCAGCATCAGTGCTCGGATGTGCGGCGGCTCCGGTGTCGCGTTACGCTTGCAGCTGCTGCAGCACCAGTGCTCGGATGTGCGGCGGCTCCGGTGTCGCGTTACGCTTGCAGCTGCTGCAGCATCAGTGCTCGGATGTGCGGCGGCTCCGGTGTCGCGTTACGCTTGCAGCTGCTGCAGCACCAGTGCTCGGATGTGCGGCGGCTCCGGTGTCGCGTTACGCTTGCAGCTGCTGCAGCATCAGTGCTCGGATGTGCGGCGGCTCCGGTGTCGCGTTACGCTTGCAGCTGCTGCAGCACCAGTGCTCGGATGTGCGGCGGCTCCGGTGTCGCGTTACGCTTGCAGCTGCTGCAGCACCAGTGCTCGGATGTGCGGCGGCTCCGGTGTCGCGTTACGCTTGCAGCTGCTCCAGCATCAGTGCTCGGATGTGCGGCGGCTCCGGTGTCGCGTTACGCTTGCAGCTGCTCCAGCATCAGTGCTCGGATGTGCGGCGGCTCCGGTGTCGCGTTACGCTTGCAGCTGCTCCAGCATCAGTGCTCGGATGTGCGGCGGCTCCGGTGTCGCGTTACGCTTGCAGCTGCTGCAGCACCAGTGGTCGGATGTGCGGCGGCTCCGGTGTCGCGTTACGCTTGCAGCTGCTGCAGCACCAGTGCTCGGATGTGCGGCGGCTCCGGTGTCGCGTTACGCTTGCAGCTGCTCCAGCACCAGTGCTCGGATGTGCGGCGGCTCCGGTGTCGCGTTACGCTTGCAGCTGCTGCAGCACCAGTGCTCGGATGTGCGGCGGCTCCGGTGTTGCGTTACGCTTGCAGCTGCTGCAGCACCAGTGCTCGGATGTGCGGCGGCTCCGGTGTCGCGTTCTCACCGTCAGCCAGCTGCATGTAGCTGCCGGTCGAAAAGTTCAGATCGGGGATTCTGAAGTGGCGCACCTTGAGACGATGATCAGTTGGCTGCTGCATGACTCGGATCTTGTGGACAAACTGCACCGCCTTCCCGCGAACGTCCGCGTCAGTGTTGCCCAACATAACTAGAAGGGCATTCTCTTGGTGGCCCATGAAGCCGTTACAACCCACACTGACACAAAGCAGGGCGACATCCTCCGGCCGGCGGCAGCGCCGCTGATGCTGGATCTCGCTGAGCAAGTGCGGCGCCCCGAACACTGCATCTGACCTGGACATGATATCGATGACGGTGGGAACGTAGACGTCACAAGCGCATGCAGCAATGCTACATGCGCATTGGCGTGTCCTACTTCAGAAAAAAGTTTCCAAGCACGTTCGCCCCAGGCTATTCCCGTTCTATGATGAAATTTACCCAAGGTATTCCATTTTTATGAACTTTGGTCGGTAATTTTAATCTCCGAGCAGCAGATGAAGTTATCACCTCAGTCTCTTCTACTACGGTGGTTTGCCATTGACCCGAGAGTAGTAGGTGATATCAGCGCGTCGTTTTTCTGTTTGTTGTTGAGCTAGAGTGATGAAACAAAAACTGTCGCATTGCTCATCGTCTGCTCTATCGTCTGATATACAGTTCTAACCCTATCAGCACTGGGGGGGGTAAACTGCTCCAGCTCCCTTCTATCAGAAAATCTACTGCCTCTCCTGAACTAAGTAAGTGAGGCCCATCTGACTTAGGGACTGTTTCTTTACATCCATTTGGAACAATTTCGTCAAGAAAATTTGACAATTGAACGATAACTTTGCCATCTATTCGCCAAAAAATGAAACAATGTTAGGTCACCCACGCATGATTCACGGAGAAAATTCCGAATATTGCGCGACCTGACAAGACTTAAGGTGACTTGTGACCACAATCGAGTAGATGATGATCACAGAAAGTAGGTAGCCCCTCCCTGACTCAAATTTGACTTATTGTGGGCAAGCTATAACATTTTCTAGTTTTTGGACATTAACCTAGTTTCTCCCACACTGTGATCTTCAGAGGTCACGGATCAAGGTCCTCTTCATGTCACGTAAATAGCATATGTATGCATGTGTGTACCATGTTTCATCAAAATTCATTGGAGGGTTATGAAGTTGCACAGGGGTAGGACTGGAGCACCCCCCCCGGTTCTGAGATCACCCAGTGCATGTATGGCCCAGAAATTTGCTCCTGCACAATTGACAATGTAAAAGTATCGCAATCGCTCGTGACGTGCCATAAAAAGTCGGCTTCTTCAGTTTTATTACATATTGCACAAATTTCAACACAACCGCACACCACTACACGGTGCTCTTGATCGACCAGGAGTAGAACACTACAGTATATAGTGACGACAAACGGTTACAGATTCATGCAGTTTTTTTTTACACCGACGCACAACACGGAGCGACGTTCTCTATCGCTCAATACAGCACTCTGTGCAGCGTGGTTGTCACAAAGGGTTCATGTAGCGTGGTTCATGTAGCTTTCTTTCGTGTGACCAAAAGTTTTCCTGTTCCATTTCACGACCTGAGCCAAGGTGGCGACGTACCTGGTGGGATGAAGCCTCGCAGACCAGGTGCAATGCACGAGGCGACGTTCGTGTCAGACGTCTTGTATCTCCTGAGCATGGCGATGTTGTCAGAACAGCTCGAGATGAACCAACGAGACCAAAAAGAAGGTCCTAACCATGGCAACATTTATCGCCTTGTTCCATGGACCGCACTTCTTGTGATCCTCGCTGGCGACATCTGCACAAGCTGACAGCCTGGTCTGCTATCACTACATGCAACAACTTAAGAACATCGTCGAGTTCAAGAACGTCGCAGACGCCGTCACTGAGTCCATCAAGCGTCACACCACGTGCTTGGACTCAGCGGCTGTTGTGTTCGCTCTGTTCAGTGAAGATCTCGCACCAGCTGAACGGCAGGAAATGGTTGCGACCCTGGCAAACATTCCGAGGAGAACCGCAATACCGCTTGGCAAGCCAGTAGAGGCGAAAGTCGGCCCTGGTAGTGATCTCAGGTGACTACTATGCAGTAGATCCTGGCTGCTCTTCGACCAACTCCATGACAACGCCGAATGGCTGCTGAAGCCGGCAAACCAGTGTAGCAGCGATTCTCGCTTCAGCTGAGTCTCAGAATACGTGCGACAGCTGGCGGTGGTGAACGACGGCGCCGAACGAGGGATCAAGCTGCCGCAGGACCTGATGAACCGGGCCCAGGATGCGGAACAGCTTGAAGACTTGGCTCAGGTCGTGGAATGGCACAGGAAAACTTTCGATCACACGAAAGAAAGGTACATGAACTTGCACCTGTTTGTAGAAACCATGGAGCTCTGAGTGCTGTATTGAGTGATGGAGAACGTCGCGCCGAATTGTGCGTCTGTGTAAAAAGCTACATGAATTTGCAACCGTTTGTCGACACCATGTGCTGTAGTGTCCTGACTCCTGTTCAGGATCAAGAGCACCGTGCCGAGTTGTGCGGCTGTTCTGACATTTGTCCAATATACAATACAACTAAAGGAACCGACTTTTATGGCACGTCAGAGCGATTGCGATAATTTTGCAGTCAGCTGGACAGGAGCAAATTTGTTAACCCTATATGTACTTGGCTTTTTTGGTCATCTCAGACTTGAGGGGGGGGAGGGGTCTGCTCCAGCTCCAGCCCCCACACGTAGCTTCCAACCCGAAAATGAATTTTGACGAAACTTGGCACACATATGTTACTTATGTGCATTAAAAGATGACTTTAAGAGATGACTTTAAAGACTTTAGACTTTAAAAGATGACCTTGATCCGTGACCTCTGAAGGTGGGGAAAACTAGGTGAATGTCCAACAAATAGAAATTGTGTTAGCTTCCCCGCAAAAAGTTAAATTTGAGTCAGGAAGGGCTATATGCGTGTTGTTATCATCATCTACCCAATTTTGGTCACAAGTCTCCACAAGTCTCCTTAGCTCATGCGAGGTCACGCAATATTTTGAATTTGCAGCGTGAATCTTGCGTAAGTGACGGAACACTTTCATTTTTTGGGCCACTAGAGGGCAAAGTTGTCGTTCGGTTTAAAAATTTTGCTTACCAAATTATTCCAAATTGATGTAGAGAAACAGTCCCAAAGTCAAATGGACCTTACTTAGTTCTGGAGAGGCAGTATATTATTTTTATAAAGAGGTTGAGCCTGGACCAGCTCCCACTCACTGCTGATAGGGTTTGAACTACATAGTAGACGATAGAGTTGACGATGAGCAGTGCGGCAGTTTTTATTTCATCACTCCAGCCAAATTTAAAACAGAAAAACGACGCGCCAACAGCACGTACTACTCACGGGTCAATGGCTAACCACCGTACTCGAAGGGACTTTGAGGCGATTACTTCATCTGCTGCTCGGAGATTAAAATTATGGAGCAAAATTCACAAAAATGGAACACCTTTGGTAAATTCCATCATAGAACGGGAATAGCCTGGGGCGAACGTGCTTGGAATCCTTTTTTGAAAAGTGGGACATGCTAATGCGCGTTCAACACGCATGGGGGAAGGCGGTGAAGATTATCCAGAAGATCCGAGGCATGCAGCAGCTCACTGATAATCGTTTCAAGGTGCTGCACTTCAGAATTCCATATCTGAACATGCTTGCCGGCGACTACATGCAGCTGGATAACGTGGAGAATGCGACACTGGAGCAGCCGTACACACAGACACACGCTGGAGCAGCTGCGAGCGTATTGGGCGACGCTGCTCCGCACGGACATGCTCAGCCACAGCCAGTTAACAGAGGGAGCGGTGAAGCCGACAACGCAGTCGGCGTGGCAGGTTTGTGGCTCCCAGTGGCGGGAGAACCAAGCCATCAAGAAGGTGGCAGCGAGGAAGCGTAACCCTGGGCAATCGACGGTAGTTATCAGTGCGATATGTGATGCAGTTGAAGACGTGTCACGTGGTTTCAGGGATGGATATAGGGAGCACTGGAATGGGAACGACCCTCTTGCGCGGAAAGGCGCCCCTTCCAGGAGGCTCCAGTGCACCCACCCTCGCCTGCTCTTTCCCTCGGAGGGGCGCCGAAGGCGCCCTCCGAGGAAATGTTCCTCCTCCCAATGAACATACCTCGAACCGTCCCTTCGTGATATGGAATCTGCAGTAATGATGTGTATTTTTTTCGTAACGCCAATGCTCGATATGTCGATAGGAGAAGAAGAAGATAGGGATAGTGGGAGAAGGGGAAGGAGGGAGGGAGAAGGTAAGAGTGGTAGAGACAATAATGGTTTGATTGCAATAAGCTGGTAATTAAAAGTCTGAATTCGGATTGTCTCGCTCAAAACGTCGAATAATCGCAAATGCGCCGATACTGGTAGATAGCTAGTACTTTATGCTGTATTATCTTTACACTTCACAATTCATCATCCCTTACAGCGAATCCGCTCATCCTGCATCTCAAAATATCTGCCTGCGTCAGCAGCGCCTGGTACCGGTAGCCTGGTGGCAGTGTGGCCTAGTACCGGCCGTGCGTGGGAGTAAGGTGGTCCGGGGCGGGGTACCAGCCGTGTTTGTGTCCCACACTGGTGTAGGGACGGGGGCGGGGTACCGGCCGTGTTTGGGTCCCACACTGGTGTAGGGACGTGGGCGGGGTACCAGTCGTGTTTGGGTCCCACACTGGTGTAGGGACGGGGGCGGGGTACCAGCCGTGTTTGGGTCCCACATTGGTGTCCGAGGACGGTTACTGGCCGTGCTTGGGTCCTACGCTGGTGTGGTGGGTCTGAGGGCTGGGTGCCGGTCGTGTTTGGGTCCCACACTGGTGCAGGGGGTCCGAGGGCTGGGTGCCGGCCATGCTTGGTGCTACACTGGTGGAGGGGTCCATGGGTGGGGTACCGGCGGTGTTTGGGTCCCACACTGGTGCAGGTGGTCTGAGGGCTGGGTGCCGGCCATGTTTGGTGCTACACTGGTGGAGGGGTCCATGGGTGGGGTGCCGGCGGTGTTTGGGTCCCACACTGGTGCAGGGGGTCTGAGGGCTGGGTGCCAGCTACGTTTGTTGCTACACTGGTGGAGGGGTCCGGGTGGGGTACCGGCGGTGTTTGGGTCCCACACTGGTGCAGGGGTTCTGAGGGCTGGGTGCCAGCCATGTTTGGTGCTACACTGGTGGAGGGGGTCCGGGGTGGGGTACCACCCGTGTTTGGGTCCCCCACTTGTGCAAGGGTCTGAGGGCCGGGTACCGGCCGTGTTTAGTGCTACACTGGTGGGGGGTTCGGAGACGGGGTACCGACAGTATTTTGATGACATACAGCTGGTAGAGGGGGGGGGGGGGGGGGGCGGCGGATGTGTTTGGGTGTCACACTATTAGTGGAGGGACGGGGAGGGGCGCCGGCCATGTCTGGATACCGCATTGATGGTAGAGGGCGGGGATTCCACCGTGTTTGGGTGTCACACTGTTGGTGGAGGGGGGGGCGCCAGCCGTGTTTGAAGTGGAGAGGGTGTCACACTATTGGTGGAGGGGCGTGCAGAAGTTACGTAATCGCCCAAGGTCATCGTCCTTATCGGCAGAGCCGGCCATGGCCAGTGCAGCGTACCTCAGGTGGTGTGGACGGCCGACGCTCCGACTGGCGGCTCACTCGTGTGCCGCTCTCGCACCACAGCAGACGCGCCACCTGGCCCGCTCCGCCACGCTCGCCATGATCAAGGTACCACCGGCCACTCTGTCGGCCTGCCACCACCCTGCCACCCTGTCCCACCACCCCGCCACCCTGCCCCCACCACCCACCACCCTGTCCGACCACTCCGCCACCCTGCCCCTACCACTCCACCACCCTGCCCCGACCACTCTGCCACTCTGGCCCAACACTCCGCCACCCTGCCCCCACCACTCCGCCACTCTGGCCCAACACTCCACCACCCTGTCGCCGTCACCGTCCTGCCACCCTGCCCTTACCACTCCGCCACCCTGTCCCCACCACTCCGTCACTCTGTCCCCATCACTTCGTGACCCTGCCCCCACCACTCCACCACCCTGCCCTCATCACTTCGTCGCCCTTCCCCTCACCACTCCGCCACCCTGCCCCTGCCACTCCACCACCCTGCCCCCACCACTCCGCCACCCTGCCCCCACCACTCCGCCACATTGTCACCCTTCGGGTCCTATTGCTGTGTATGAAGATGTATTTGTCGATTCGTAACGGACAGTGCAATGGGACGAATGTGTTGTTGATGCGTGTGAGTTGTATTATGATGATGGTGTTGGGGCGAAGGGAAGGATGTTCGGAGAGAGTGCCTGATATTATGAGGTTATGTAGGAGTAAAATATATATCATGTCTTGTAATTAGCGGATGTAATACACAAAGTGCTTCTGTGGACACGTGCTATGGGCTCTCCCCCACCAGGTTTTCTGCTACGTTTCACATTCGGGTCTCTCAATGCATGTGATGTATTAAATATATGTTATATGCGTGATATTAATTTGGTCAGGCTGGGTGTCGGCAGCTCAGTGGTTCGGCCGAGAGTCTAGCACGCCAGAGGTACGGGGTTCGATTCCCCGCGATGCCCGCCCTTCCTGCCAGAGTGAGAGGCAGGAGACGCCATATGGCCTCAGCTGCTGAGTGTGTCGTAAAGCTACAATCCATATGATCAAGCCATGCTGCCCGCCTTAGCGACTTCAGACAAATGACCTGTGACTACGCCGTCAAGTGTGAGGCTCAGTTGTAGCTGTGGCCCGAACTGACGTGACATGTGACCTCAGATCGGGGACACTTTGCCGGCGGCCACCCTGTACGAGGGCTCGCCTGCTAACAGCGTTTCAACCACCAAACTCTGCAAGGACAAGACGGTGGTATTGTTCGGCGTGCCGGGCGCTTTTACACCAGCCTGTTCTCAGGTGAGTTCTCTGCCTCCCTCACACCGATTCACTCTCACTCACTCTCACCCTTTATTTATATCTCCCTCTCCCTCGCACTCTCTCCCGCTCTGCCTCTCTTGGCCCCTTCAGGTGAGTCCTGCAGCTGAAGTCGAACCAGAGCCTAGTCCGTTTTTCTGTCATGGCCAAAGGATGTCTGAGCGGACAACACCATGACGAACACGGCGACCAGACGTTGCTGTGGGCGCTGTCGCTTTGTATCTCAAGGCAGCGTGCGCTGGGCAGACGGCCCGGGCTAAGCGGCTGAACGCGGAAGTGATGACGGCTCGGTTCACGTAGCAACGGTGTTCCCCGGCCTTGTGGCGTGCTCGTGCAGCGGGCCGGTCGGGGATGGAAAGACCCGGCCACAGCCGTGACTCACAGTTCGGTAGAATTGTTGCACACGTGTGCGGTAGCCGCGCAGCGGAGTTCCGCGGCCACCTTCCGGTTTGCCTGCAGACGTGTTGCTGAATCGCAGATATGAGACCCAGTGACGTCGGCAGTGTGAAACTCCCGCCGGTGTTGCAATGTTGGCTAAGTCGGAAGTGTTGAAATCTGCAGAGAAACACCGCTCGGGCATGTCAATCACTCTTCGGGAAGCCATTCATATTGCAAGATGTTATCATACATTTAGTGATTCAGGGAAAGTTTCGTGGTGTTCATTCACAATCGCTACGTATCTGAACAGTTCCCTTTTCTGCTATAATTTCAGATCAAATTACTCGACGGAGCTTGGTTGAACATTATCAAAGAATCCTTGTGATAAGCGTTGGGAGGAAGCCAGAAATTGAGCCTGATGTCTTGTGCGCTTCTATTCAGTACACCTTTGGCTCACTTGGTCAAGGATTAACACGATCTGTGGATGCACAATAATGGCTGTCGTTTTATATCCTTGAGGTGCCTTTTCCATGTTGGCTTGTTTTCACCTTCACGTTTTCATAATTTAGCATTGGACCCAATTGGGCTGTCCAGCTCACATTTTTCCTCGTAGCAAAATATAACACTCGCCCCCCACCCTCCATACACTGGCTTTTATGAAATGACACTCCTGTGCATACTGCAGGAATTGTTTGCGCTTGAGTACCGTTGATGAGTGCATATGCGCCGGCAGAGAGATGACCCTCGCTGGCGCCGATCGCCGAGTGCAGGAGATTTTTGCCACCCCTAGCGTTTACAACCGGAGAATGCCAGAGACATGAAACAGAAGTCAACAGATTGCAGGCTACGAGATCTTGCGATCGAATTCCGATCTTTATACTTTGAGCTACTGGGCCATCTCCAAGGCCACCTAAAAGGTTTCCGAGAAAAAAATCAATAACTTGCACGTTTAATCGGTTATTGGTTTTTACGACACGTCGACCGTTGAGTCATGTAGCGTCGCCAATCTCTCACGCCGACTGGTCGCGGACTGGACAAAAGTAGCGACAGGTGAGACTCGAACCCACAATCTTTCGATCGTGAGACGGGCAACTTATCCCTAGACCACTCGTCTCTTGCACGTTTAATCGTTGCTGGTTCTTTGGACGAGAGGCATCTTCGCTTACGATGGCGGATCTTTTCGGCAGTGGGTCTCGCATGGTGTAGACCGGACAACGATTCGAGTTTCTCTAACGAACGCGTTTTGCTGTTGCCTGTCCAGTGAGAGTGCGACACCGCACTGCGTTAAGGTGTGAACTGTACCTGACAAGTATTCAGTGGGTGCCAGCAAGTAAACCAGGCTGGATCTGAAACCTAAGTAAAACACTAAGTTGTGGGCGCTACATGATCATTATGGTCGGTGCGCAATCAAGCCCAAATATCAAACAGCGTATGTGCAACCAGTGATATATATGTACTTTACATGTTGCGAATGGTATTGCTCAGTATCTTAGCACACCTACGATGCTATTTGCTACATTTTGACCGGTAGGTCCAGGGTCAGACGACGTTGAAATGTTTTTCCACGTTTTAGAGGCTTCCTAAATATTGCCCGGAAGCAGTATTTTATATTACGAAGGGTACAGAATGGACGTCGAACTCAGTTTCATTTTCCCAATTAACCCCAGTGATTTAGACCAACCAAGATTATCTGAGGTCAAATTCAATCAAGAGGCTTTTGGAAGGATCGATGACCCTTCGAAGAGTCGGTGACTATTATGAGGGTGTCTTTAGTCAACCTACCACATCCAGCATTGGTCATTTTGGGGAGGGGGAGGGGGGGGAGGGTGGCAATGCGGAAGGTTGCTTGCCTGGAGTATCGTGTGTCAACACCGGTATTCTCTTCCGCAGAAGCCCCTAGTTTTTTCAGGAAAGTTATTGTCCCTGTCGCGTGGATTGTCTGAAACTGTCTGGAGCGCGTATTAAGCTGTGTAATTGATTACTGATCCCGTGAGTATTATACAAGTTATGCACTCCATATCAAATATCACTGGGCGTGATACAGTATTCCCTGAGTACAGAGCTAAATGACCAATGCAGGCGATGCGTCCTAAGCCCCCCCTGAGTACAGAATGCGGGGAGTGCCCTGTTCCGGCTGGGCTCGTGCGGTGGATCTGGTGAGCGGGCCTGCCGCGGCGGCTCCGGGTGCGGCTCAGCAGCGCGGTCGGGTTGGCTCAGTTTGATGCGGCTGCGGCTGCAGAATCGATTACGGCGCAGGCGTGCACGAGACGCCGACCATCCGGGCCCGGTGGGGGAACCCCAACTGCGTCGGCTATGCAGCGGCAGGCTGCCGAGCCACCTACGCACGAATCACACTCAGCCGGTTTACAGTTGAGGGTAATTGTCAGAGGGCAACTGTCTGTGGGCTGGTCAGACAGTGCCACCAGACCAAGCCTGGTCGCGCCGCTCTGCAAATGGACTGGTGGTCGGCCTCCACTCCCCAACCAAGCCTGGCCACACTCTCGTGCAGATGGACTTGTGGTCGGTCTCCACCACTCGGCAAAGTCTGGCCACACTGTTGTACAGATAGGCTGGTGGTCGGCCTCCACCACCCAACCAAGCCTGGTCACGCCGCTCTGCAGATAGACTGGTGATCGGCCTCCACTCCCCAACCAAGCCTGGTCACTGTTGTAAAGATGGACTGGTGGTCGGCCCGCGCCACCCGACCAAGCCTGGCCACACTGTTGTACAGATGGACTAGTGGTCGGTCTCCACCACCCAACCAAGCCTGACCACTGTTGTACAGATGTACTGGTAGTCGGTCTCCACCACCCAACCAAGCCTGACCACACTGTTGTACAGATGGACTAGTGGTCGGTCTCCACCACCTGACCAAGCCTAGCCACAGCTCTCTTCGTTCCTAGAACTTAACCAGTTCTTCAATCACATGTTCCATGGTATGTGTAATTACGGTGAGGGAAATGCCGGGTTTTATTGCACCCAAACTCATTGGTAGTGTGCCCACATCTTGCATATTAGATTAACTTACCTTTAAACCTGACCAACCTTGTTTCTATTTTAGTTCGTTGATTCAAAGAGGGGTTGAATGCACTGTATAATGTAGTATTTTATAGAAGTCATGTTAACTTGGTAGTAATACTACCATTTCTTATCTAGCTTCGTGTTGCTTGTATAATTTTGGGCGCCAAATGACCGTGTAGTCGGCGCGCCGTGAAGCCCAAATAATCAATAAATCAATTGCTTGTAGAATTTCGTTATTGCCCATCAAGTTTCACAGGTTTGGATTGTGTTTTATCCAGGCATTCCCAGTTCAATGGTAGGAAAAGCAGTCGATGTAGGAACTATGCCATAAGTTGTACTTAGCCAGTACTTTCTATCAGCCATTTGAACTGCTTTGTAATCGTCGGCTATAAAAGGAATAGTGCAACATTTGCCATTTTTACTTATTTTGAATTCGTCCCAGGTGTCGAGCTTATTTCAGCTACTGATAACCTGCTCGACTTCATCCTCGTAGCCCTGCTGCATTGTGCATCCGCCTGCTGATTGGCGAGGATTAATTTTACCCTGGGCCGGCTTCTAAAGCATATTGAAAAGTGCGGTAAACTACATCATGCGGCTCGGCTTTTTTTTACTTTCAGAGCACGTCCACACAAAATTGTCGACATCTTACGGTTGACCTTCCAGTTCAGGCTCAGCGGTTCACGGTTGGAATGTCATGCGATCATTTGGCCGGTGGTGAAGTATGGATCGGAAGCCTGGAACTGCCGCGCCTGCAGCACGGAATCTGGTGCGCAGATGCTCCGGGTCACAAACATTGGCAGTCCGGGCGGCGCTGGTCGGCAGCCTTGGCTCTGTAACTATGTCAGGTGTTTGACTCGGTTGTTCGGGGCGTCTGGTGTAGCATGACTGCGGCGACACCGCTGAGCCCGGTGTGTCTAATGTGTGTCACTGTCCGGCGTCTAGTGTACCATGACTGTGGCGACACCGCTGAGCCCGGTGTGTCTAATGTGTGTCACTGTCCGGCGTCTAGTGTACCATGACTGCGGCGACACCGCTTAGCCCCGTGTGTCACTGTCCGGCGTCTAGGTATAGCATGACTGTGACAACACCGCTGAGCCCCGTGTGTCTAATGTGTGTCACTGCCCGGCGTCTAGTGTAGCATAACTGTGGCGACACCGCTGAGCCCGGTGTGTCTAATGTGTGTCACTGCCCGGCGTCTAGTGTAGCATGACTGTGGCGACACCGCTTAGCCCCGTGTGTCACTGCCCGGCGTCTAGTGTAGCATGACTGCGGCGACACCGCTGAGCCCGGTGTGTCTAATGTGTGTCACTGCCCGGCGTTTAGTGTAGCATAACTGGCGACACCGCTGAGCCCGGTGTGTCTAATGTGTGTCACTGTCCGGCGTCTAGTTTACCATGACTGTGGCGACACTGCTGAGCCCGGTGTGTCTAATGTGTGTCACTGCCCGGCGTCTAGTGTAGCATGACTGCGGCGACACCGCTTAGCCCCGTGTGCAGCGTTAAAATAATGGTTTTTCATTAGGTGTGAGATGTCGAAACGAGCAGAGTATGATGTCGAAATTTACCGTGGAATTAGTGTCATTTAAAATGTTTTCGATGTCTTTCAGACTCAAATTTGAGCCAATGGTGTATTTATGAGTGTACCTTTATCATTTGTTATGAGATTCATAATTTAGGAAGAGATATATTCGGGATAGATATAAAAATACCTATGTTATAACTGTCATTGTATGCCATTTCTCATTATAGGTAATCCCTCTACCTGAAATTGCGTTGCGAAATGTTCGTGTATTAAAATCCCTTATCGAGAGCATGAGCATAATACTTATGAACGAGATACTGTTAGAAAGGAGACAGGAAGACTTCATACGCACACATCATGAGGAAGGATGTCGATATTTCTTGGAGAAGGATGTCGATTGAGTGTCGAAAAAGTGGTATATTCCACCCAATTTCACGAATAATTTATCACTGCCCGTGTGTCACTGTCCGGCGCCTAGTGTACCATGACTGTGGCGACACCGCTGAGCCCGGTGTGTCTAATATGTGTCACTGTCCGGCGCCTAGTGTACCATGACTGTGGCGACACCGCTGAGCCCGGTGTGTCTAATGTGTGTCACTGTCCGGCGTCTAGTGTAGCATGACTGGCGACACCGCTTAGCCCCGTGTGTCACTGTCCGGCGTCTAGTATAGCATGACTGTGACAACACCGCTGAGCCCGGTGTGTCTAATATGTGTCACTGTCCGGCGTCTAGTGTAGCATGACTGCGGCGACACCGCTGAGCCCGGTGTGTCTAATGTGTGTCACTGTCCGGCGTCTAGTGTAGCATGACTGTGGCGACACCGCTGAGCCCCGTGTGTCTAATGTGTGTCACTGTCCGGCGTCTAGTGTAGCATGACTGCGGCGACACCGCTGAGCCCGGTGTGTCTAATGTGTGTCACTGTCCGGCGTCTAGTGTAGCATGACTGTGGCGACACCGCTGAGCCCGGTGTGTCTAATGTGTGTCACTGTCCGGCGTCTAGTGTAGCATGACTGTGGCGACACCGCTTAGCCCCGTGTGTCACTGTCCGGCGTCTAGTGTATCATGACTGTGGCGACACCGCTGAGCCCGGTGTGTCTAATATGTGTCACTGTCCGGCGCCTAGTGTACCATGACTGTGGCGACACCGCTGAGCCCGGTGTGTCTAATGTGTGTCACTGTCCGGCGTCTAGTATAGCATGACTGTGGCGACACCGCTGAGCCCGGTGTGTCTAATGTGTTCACTGTCCGGCGTCTAGTGTATCATGACTGGCGACACTGCTTAGCCCCGTGTGTCACTGTCCGGCGTCTAGTGTACCATGACTGTGGCGACACCGCTGAGCCCGGTGTGTCTAATGTGTGTCACTGTCCGGCGTCTGGTGTACCATGACTGTGGCGACACCGCTGAGCCCGGTGTGTCTAATGTGTGTCACTGTCCGGCGTCTAGTGTATCATGACTGGCGACACTGCTTAGCCCCGTGTGTCACTGTCCGGCGTCTAGTGTATCATGACTGTGGCGACACCGCTGAGCCCGGTGTGTCTAATGTGTGTCACTGTCCGGCGTCTAGTGTATCATGACTGTGGCGACACCGCTTAGCCCCGTGTGTCACTGTCCGGCGTCTAGTGTAGCATGACTGCGGCGACACCGCTGAGCCCGGTGTGTCTAATGTGTGTCACTGTCCGGCGTCTAGTGTATCATGACTGGCGACACCGCTTAGCCCCGTGTGTCACTGTCCGGCGTCTAGTATAGCATGACTGTGACAACACCGCTGAGCCCCGTGTGTCTAATGTGTGTCACTGTCCGGCGTCTGGTGTATCATGACTGTGGCGACACCGCTTAGCCCCGTGTGTCACTGTCCGGCGTCTGGTGTACCATGACTGGCGACACCGCTTAGCCCCGTGTGTCACTGTCCGGCGTCTGGTGTACCATGACTGGCGACACCGCTTAGCCCCGTGTGTCACTGTCCGGCGTCTAGTGTATCATGACTGTGGCGACACCGCTGAGCCCCGTGTGTCTAATGTGTGTCACTGTCCGGCGTCTGGTGTATCATGACTGGCGACACCGCTTAGCCCCGTGTGTCACTGTCCGGCGTCTGGTGTACCATGACTGGCGACACCGCTTAGCCCCGTGTGTCACTGTCCGGCGTCTGGTGTACCATGACTGGCGACACCGCTTAGCCCCGTGTGTCACTGTCCGGCGTCTAGTGTATCATGACTGTGGCGACACCGCTGAGCCCCGTGTGTCTAATGTGTGTCACTGTCCGGCGTCTTGTGTATCATGACTGTGGCGACACCGCTTAGCCCCGTGTGTCACTGTCCGGCGTCTGGTGTACCATGACTGGCGACACCGCTGAGCCCCGTGTGTCTAATGTGTTTCGCCGCCAGGAGTCGTTTGTACTGTGTGGCGCGGATGCAATCTACCGGTCCCTGTGGCGCGCTGTTTACCGTCGCGCGCTTTCCTCTTTGGCATCGTGCCAGCGTGCAAGCCACTTCACCGCGTCGGCGTCCCTCGGCCACCCGCCGGGGAGGGGGGGGCAGATGGGCGAGCACGGCCTGCCGGCTGGAGTCTTGACGGAAGTCTCTATGCAAGTCCTGATGAGAATCGTGAGCGGACACGGCTTGCCGACGGCAGTCCTGATACCCATCAGGACTGCCGTCGGGTGCCTCAGGTCGGGACCTGATGGGTGCCCTGGCCGAAGTCCTAATGGGAATTCTGACGGAAGTCGTGACGGAGGAAGTTCTGAGAAGAATCGTGGCGAGTCTTATGGGGGGTCCTGATGGCCGCCATGGGGAGAGATCTGGCGGGGGATCCTGACGGGGTCTCAGCCTCGGGAATGGCAAACACAGGCCAGTGATCTCCATTGCTGATTCCGGCCCCATACTTGAACCTGACCTGGACTGAAACGTGACGTATGGTCCGACTCTTGATATGGTCTCTTGGCGCAGCCATTATTCCTTTGTGCCGGGACTGGTGGCCGGCTTCATGACCTGACCGATGACGTGATCAACTGCAGCACCCTCGTTACCTTTGGTTGTCTGGTTGTTTTGGTTGCAGGGTGCGCTGACCATGATTTCAGCCGCCATGCACCTGTTACAGACCCACCTTCCCGGCTACATAGAGCAGGCGGACGCCATGAAGGCCGCGGGCGTGGACGAGATCGTCTGCATGGCCGTCAACGACCCGTTCGTCACTGAAGGCTGGGCCGAAGCCAATGGTGCCGGCGGAAAGGTAATCCGTGCCGGGGAGTGTACACCGACCCATCACGGGATGGAGTAGCGCCGGTCACGTGGTACCCAGCGAGTCTACACGCCCCTGCAACGCAGTCGTGCCGAGTTCTTATGTGGCCGCGGGACAATGGCTAAAGCCGCAAACAAATCGCCAGCTACGTACACTGCAGGGCTCTGCGACGGCTCAGGCTTACAGAAGCTGGTAATGCAATTTGGCGAGTGTATCGCATTCGAACTCGCTTTAGCTCTGCATACATACTTGAAGGCGCTTTTCGGTGTGAACACTAAAGGCAATGCGTCTATGACTGATAGATGTGGAGATGCGACTGCACTGCGCTTTGAACACTTACCCTCGCTTTCTCTATTGGTGTCAAAGCTGGTAGAAATCAGCTGTCTGAGTCATATTGATTGGTTGGTTGGTTATTTGGTCTCAGGGGCACATCGACTGCATTGGTCATATAGCTGCTATTGTGAGTCATATAGGACATCAGATACTTGATCGCACATCGTCTCCGTGGCCCAGGTACCGGGTGGTGAGTCCTCAGCCGGCAGGTCTGTTTTGATCACACGTCGTCTCCGTGGCCCAGGTACCAGATGGTGAGTCCTCAGCCGGCAGGTCTGTTTTGATCACACGTCGTCTCCGTGGCCCAGGTACCGGGTGGTGAGTCCTCAGCCGGCAGGTCTGTTTTGATCACACGTCGTCTCCGTGGCCCAGGTACCAGGTGGTGAGTCCTCAGTCGGCATGTCTGTTTTGATCGCACATCGTCTCCGTGGCCCAGGTACCGGGTGGTGAGTCCTCAGCCGGCATGTCTGTTTTGATCGCACATCGTCTCCGTGGCCCAGGTACCGGGTGGTGAGTCCTCAGCCGGCATGTCTGTTTTGATCACACGTCGTTTCTCCGTGGCCCAAACGGTTACCGGTTTTCGTAGGTGTGAGTCCTCAAACAGCACGGCAGGTCTGAAATTTCCCATGAAATCAGTGTCACTAATCGTCTCCGTGGCCCAGGTTGACCAGGTGGTGTAAGTCCTCATGCCGGCACCTTTATCATTTGTTTTGAGATTCATACATCGTCTCCGTGGCCCAGGTACCGGGTGGTGAGTCCAATCACCGTGCTGGCAGGTGCTGTTTTGCCATCACACATCGTCTCCGTGGCCCCGGTACCGGGCGATGTGTTGCAAAATGGTATGTATCACCATGCCTTGACGGCGATTTCACATGCTACTATAAAGCGGCACTTAAAAGCAAGACATAAAGACTTCATAGCATCCATCATGGAGCAGGATGTCAGTACTTCCTAGAGGATGTTTAGTCCCAAAGGGTAACGAGCCGTTTATGAATAATTTATCACTGAGACCCAAAGCAGTGCTGAGCACTGGATATTTAACGTTGTCCAGGATTTGAGGAGTTGCTAAGATACCAAATAAGACATCTGCGGAATCGTTGCCCAAGCAGCGAGTCGTTCAATTGAAGCGGCTGCAAGATAGGACATAAAATCGTCTTTTAGAGGCAGTTGACTTATTTCGACTACGAATTGCAAATTCATCATGCTCGACCTATGCTCAGCTGTCCAACAATCCCGATGTATCTGGTGTTTTGAGCATTACATTCTTGCAGAGTCTCGAGCACACGACAGAGCGTGCTGTGCCGTCCTCGGCACAGACTTGGTGGTCTGGAAAGATGAACAGAACTGATCCGATCGAGAGGCTTCAGGGTGGCTCCCCGAACTTCAATGCAGGGTGAAAAATTAACACAACAGGCTCACGCGCACCACCGGACACCTGGTAAAGGCCCATTGTCTACACTGGTCCGCACCACCGGACACCTCTGGTCAAGGCCCACGGTCTACACTGGTCCGCACCACCGGACACCACTGGTAAAGGCCCATGGTCTACACTGGTCCGCACCACCGGACACCTCTGGTAAAGGCCCATGGTCTACACTGGTCCGCACCACCGGACACCACTGGTAAAGGCCCATGGTCTACACTGGTCCGCACCACCGGACACCACTGGTAAAGGCCCATGGTCTGCACTGGTCCGCACCACCGGACACCTGGTAAAGGCCCATTGTCTACACTGGTCCCCACCACCGGACACCTCTGGTAATAGCCCATGGTATACACTGGTCCGCACCACCGGACACCTGGTAAAGGCCCATGGTCTACACTGGTCCGCACCACCGGACACCTGGTAAAGGCCCATGGTCTACACTGGTCCGCACCACCGGACACCTCTGGTAAAGGCCCATGGTCTACACTGGTCCGCACCACCGGACACCTCTGGTAAAGGTCCATGGTATACACTGGTCCGCACCACCGGACACCTGTAAAGGCCCATTGTCTACACTGGTCCGCACCACCGGACACCTGGTAAAGGCCCATGGTCACACTGGTCCCCACCACCGGACACCTCTGGTAATAGCCCATGGTATACACTGGTCCGCACCACCGGACACCTGGTAAAGGCCCATGGTCTACACTGGTCCGCACCACCGGACACCTGGTAAAGGCCCATGGTCTACACTGGTCCGCACCACCGGACACCTCTGGTAAAGGCCCATGGTCTACACTGGTCCGCACCACCGGACACCTCTGGTAAAGGCCCATGGTCTACACTGGTCCGCACCACCGGACACCTCTGGTAAAGGCCCATGGTCTACACTGGTCCGCACCACCGGACACCTCTGGTAAAAGCTCATGGTCTACATTGGTCCGCACCACTGGACACCTCTGGTAAAGGCCCATGGTCTACACTGGTTCGCACCACCGGACACCTCTGGTAAAGACTCATAACCTAGCACCGTGCGAAACCCCGACAAGATCAATCACTGTTCGCACTGCCCGGTAGGACATGGTGCGTGTATTTGTGTGCATGGACATAGAAGGCTTGGCCCATTCCTTGTGTGCTACGCTGTCTAACTCTTGATCACGGGCTAGCTGTAAAACTGCGTGCGCATTCATTGGCCTTGATCAGCCACGGTGGGGCGGCTCGTATTATCCACTTAGAGTCAGCACCCCCACTTGGTGGCGCTGGCGTCGAGTGGGTTCGACTGAAGAGGGACCAAAACACGCAGCACTTGAGATAGCTTGTGTAGGTACCAGTTCCGGGCGATGAAAGCCAGAAACGAAAAAGATATAAACGCGTGGTGGGCTAAGCTTTGTGAAATATGTTAAAGCCTCACACCTTTTCAGAGGGCAGGGACAGACAGGTGGTTGATCAAGAACATTTGCACGGTGCGTTGCCCCTCGCCGCCTTGTGGACATTCCGCGTATTGGATCCACTCAAGGACTTTTTGTGTGCAAATGTGGACTCGATTTTCTTCAGGAGCAACGCGATCGACTTACTTCACATCACTGTTCAGAAACGAGTTCATTTGCGTAGAAGCATGACTGGCGCAGTCGTTGCGAGCCTAAGCTCCAATAACTAATCAACATGCGTTAAAGGCGCATTGCTTCAGGGGACGAGTGTCGGGTTGTCTCGTCTCACCATCGAAAGATTGTGGATTCGAATGCACGCCTGTCGCTACTCTTCGCCCGCACCAACGGCGAGTGCACGCATAGACCAACGGTCGACGCGTCGTAAAACCAATAACCAAAAAATATTTTTTTTTTTTTTTTTAATTTTTTTTTTTTTTGCTTGCGTGTGCACACCTTTACCATTTAATCTCATTAGGTGAGTGCTGAACCGCGAGTGTGAGTTTTGCATTGTTACCAAGACTTCCTGGCCTCCGAGACTAATGTGTTCATAAATTAAGACCAGCTGAAGTGTGTTGTTCTAAGGATGGCATTGCTATGGAGTTGTCTAACTGAATGTGACACACATGCAATGAGAACACGATGATACCCACTGTTCATTATGCCATTTTTAATTTAATCGCCTTATCGTATGCAACAATTCAGCCAGGTAACATATACCGTGTTGTCAGCAATCCGTTTTGCAGCAGTATACGCACTGAATAGATATCTCGTCACGAGCGTCGATAATGTCCACATAGCGATAGGATTTGCTGTCCTCCCTTCTACACACATGCGCACACGCACATATGCGCATTGAATACGGATCTTAAGATGTCAGCCAGAATTTGTTCGAAGGCTGCAAGAATCATGAACAACGTAACCGGATGCGATTATGTTTGTATGCTGATTTATCGGTGTTTTGTGTGTGGCCCGGCCCACTCTGCGCCGGTGAGTCTGTTGCCCGCAGTGTTTGTCAGGTGGCGGTGGGTGTACCGTGTGGCTTTGCCAGGTGGCGCTGGTATCTGCCGTGCAGTCAGCGGCCAGCGAGCTCCCTGAACTGGCCATCTCCTCGGGCAGTCGTCGCGCTACGAGGAGCGGTGTCGCGTGTGGTTGGCAGGCATGTTTCTGGCGTACACGTCGCTGCCATTGGGGCGTTGAGCACACACGAACACACTGACTAGCGGTGAACATGCCGGTGGCAGTGGACGAACGCTACATGATCAAGAAAGCAGATGTACTCGGAGTCCAGAAGCCGAAGGACAATGCATGTCGACCTTGGAGAGCATCACTTGTGGTTGTGAGCAGTGGATTGGTGACTGTCGTTAGGTGTGATTACTGTAATTGATGGTGTGGTGACCGTGGTCATTGGCGTGGAGGCCGTGGTCTGGTGTGATTGTCACTAGTCTGGTGGAGTGACTGTGATACTGTGACCTGGTGTGGTGGGGTGATACTGTGACCTGGTGTGTTTGGGTGACACGGTCACCTGGTGCGGTGGGGGACACTGGTCTGGTGTGGTGGGGTGACACTCTGAACTGGTGTTTAGTCATCTGATTGTTTGATCGTTTGATTTGATTTGATTGTTTGATTTGATTTGACAGTCATTTGATCTGATTGTTTAGTCAATCTGGTGACAATCTGATCCGGTGGGGTGACACTATGGTCTGATGTTGTGACGATGTTACTGCGGCCCGGCGTGGTGACGATGTTACTGCGGCCCGACGTGGTGGCTGGTCCTGTGTGGTGACCGTAGTCTGGTGTGGTGGGGTGACATTGGTCTGATGGTGTGACGATGTCCCTGCGGTCTGGCGTGGTGACTGGTCCTGTGTGGTGACCGTAGTCTGGTGTGGTGGGGTGACATTGGTCTGATGGTGTGACGATGTTACTGCGGCCCGACGTGGTGGCTGGTCCTGTGTGGTGACCGTAGTCTGGTGTGGTGGGGTGACATTGGTCTGATGGTGTGACGATGTTACTGCGGCCCGACGTGGTGACTGGTCCTGTGTGGTGACCGTAGTCTGGTGTGGTGGGGTGACATTGGTCTGATGGTGTACGATGTTACTGCGGCCCGACGTGGTGGCTGGTCCTGTGTGGTGACCGTAGTCTGGTGTGGTGGGGTGACATTGGTCTGATGGTGTGACGATGTCCCTGCGTTCTGGCGTGGTGACTGGTCCTGTGTGGTGACCGTAGTCTGGTGTGGTGGGGTGACATTGGTCTGATGGTGTGACGATGTTACTGCGGCCCGACGTGGTGACTGGTCCTGTGTGGTGACCGTAGTCTGGTGTGGTGGGGTGACATTGGTCTGATGGTGTGACGATGTCCCTGCGGTCTGGCGTGGTGACTGGTCCTGTGTGGTGACCGTAGTCTCGTTTCTCGCGTGCCCCAGGTACGGATCCTGTCGGACGTCAAGTGCGAGCTGACCACTGCCATGGGACTGCAGCTGGACCTGGCCGATGTGCTCGGCACGGTCCGCTGCAAGCGATTCTCGATGATCCTCAAAGACGGCGTGGTGACGTCACTGGACGTCGAGCCCGACGGCAAGGGCCTCTCCTGCTCCTTAGCCGGCGTGCTCGCCAAGAAGCTCGCCAAGAAGTAGGCCGGTCGGCCGCCGCGTGTAGTCTGGTCCGGCTCGGGCTGGACACGTCCCTGCCTGTGTGTGTGTGTCGACGTCACGGGTACGTGTTGGGCGCAACAGTTCAGTAGACTAGGTCTAGGCTGGCCTGGCAGTCTGGTCGGCTGCCAACAGCTGTGTCCAGTCGTGCAGCCCGTCGCCGCTTGTTATTTGTCACGTTACCAGACATATGGAAGTGCTCGGGCATATACAGTACGGCAATGTGTTACCCAGGAGCTTTTAATTGTTTAGCTACGCGCTTTGCTTCTTTTTTGGTCGGTGTATTCACAAAATATCGTTCGTGTGTTCAATTATAACCCCAAAAATAACCCAAAGATGTTTAGTGAGTACGCTTCTCTCATGTACTAGCTTGTGCCAACCTTAGCTTGTTCGCTTGCGCAACCTACATTATTTTCTGATGCGCATGTGGATGGTGCTTCCGTCGTGTAAATGTTTGCTTGTGACACGTAGAAGTACCATTTGTATAATACATGACTGGCTGAACTAAACTATTTGCTACTCCAATGGATTGGCGTCACACTCGTTCCTGGCAGTCTTCGCATCACGCGGAGTCTTCGGGGACGTAGAGCTTTATCTCCTGCAGTGTTCAGTATCAAATGACTGCTTGCATTTCCGGCTGATTTATCTGGCGTTCACCGGTAAAATGCACCGAACTGGCTACAAGTGAGGACGTCGACGAAATAAATTGTTCATTATTAGCAGAAAAGGCTAACTTGGGCGTCCGGTCCAGCAGCTCAGCCGGGCTGCCGGGCTGCCGGGCCGGACTCCGATGGACGGAGCCTGTGAAGCTGCCCGTCAAAACAGCGACGGCTCGGGCTCCTATAGACGGAGCCTGTGAAGCTGCCCTGCAGCTCAGCCGGGCCGGGCTCCGATAGACTGAGCCTGTGAGACTGCCCGGCAGCTCAGCCGGGCCGGGCTCCAATGGACGGAGCCTGTGAGACTGCCCGTCAAAACAGGCGGACGGGGGCCTGTTTTAACGTTTCGATGGCTCGCTCTAGAATCACC
Organism: Ashinkailepas kermadecensis; assembly: GCA_034440615.1. Classification (NCBI taxonomy): domain Eukaryota; kingdom Metazoa; phylum Arthropoda; class Thecostraca; family Neolepadidae; genus Ashinkailepas; species Ashinkailepas kermadecensis. The sequence goes on along the minus strand of JAOTOM010000847.1, from coordinate 15,173 downwards.
GAAAAGCCACGTGAAGTTCCATCTAGGATGACATATTTGCTAGGTTTGCACCTGCCTACATGTTCCTGATCTACCATTTGATATCGAATAAGGGGTCTAGTTTTAACGAGTTTGTTCATTCATTTTTGTTAACTGCCTAGTAGTGTGACGAATTGACGGGCTGTTGAGAACCATGAGTGTATATTTCTGAAAATTATGGGGAGGGGATACATGGAGGCAATGGGCAGGACGAAACGGACTGAAGGTACATTCCATAGGGCCCCCAATGTTAAAAGTCGAAATTATGTTGGGGGGTAAAGCTAACATTGAGGGGGTACTTGCTCCCCCAAAGTTATATAAAACAATAGCCCTGCTGATATCCCCAGGGCTTCTTGTGGCTTCAGTAATAGCTGATGAGACCTCGGCTGACTCAGCTACGGGAAACGGATGGCAACCGGCGCGCGGCTTGCGCGCTCCGTCGCACGGGGGACGAGACCTCTTGTGCACAAGAGGATGGCCGTACCCTGTCACCGCCAGACAGACACGTCTGGCTGATGCAACAGTCGGCTGGCAGACATCACGCGACGCCGCAGAGCAAAGCCTTAGCCCACCACCTGCATTGTCAACGCTGCATGGTTCACACGTCATGGCGCCCGACAGTAATCTGAAATAGCCATACCGTTGGTCTAATATCGACAGTATCTTGAGAAGACTGCAATTATCTGTCTAGTTAAAATCGTTTTGGGGCCGATGACCCAAAAAGCTTTCTTTCTCCTGAATCCACTTGTGTTAACCCTTTGACTGTCACAGCCGGTTTGTAGAATTTCGTCTGTACTGCCGCAAGTGTGTAACTCGGCGGGTCCCCGGCGGGCTGCCCATTGCCATATCTCGAATGAGTGATCACCTGTCACACCTCCCCTCCGGTCTGACACCTGATCCCATCGCGCCGGTTTTGCGGTAGGAGGGTGCCACGTTTCGTGGCGTGGTGGCGGTCGGTAATACCGGGCTGCCTGCAGGTACACTGTAAAAAAATGTAGCACCCTGTGAGGTGTTTCCAGCTGTCAAAAACCACTACCCATACGAAGTTTTTCAAACCTCGCATTCGGTACTTTTGCCGATTACCTCACTATACCTACTTTCTGAGCACCCCTGGGATTTCACACCCGGGTACTTTTCAAGGTGAAAGGTGCTTTTAAAACACCCTTCTGGGTACTTGCATAGAGGTGTACTGGTACTTACGCTAGTACCGTATGGGGCGGCTGTCAAAAACCACTCCCCATATAGTGCTAAACCGAAAGGTACTTACTTTAGCACCTATGGTTAGCATGCATTTCCCACGCCGTGGGTTCATTTACTCCCCGCGAAACTCGCGAAAACCGCCTCTCTGGGTGTAAAAAAGTAAAAATGCAACGCGAATATATATTCGCCTTTTCAACCACACACATTAAACCACCGGCCGTGGCGCGAATCCACCACACACACCGCCTCAACGACAACCCGTCATCTACGTGAGATGAGAAAATCTGAGCTACACTTCAGATATACAGGGTGTTTCACAATTATTGAAACAAAGTAGCGGCCTTTCAGATCGTCACTAATGACTTTATTCTCTTTCTCTTTTCAGATTATTGCTGGGCAATAGTTAGCATTTTTATATATTGAACAAAATATAGTGAAGTCATGTCCTGGACGATGGAGCAGAAGATCCTTTGTGTGAAGACATATACGAAACTAAGTCTTTCAACCCTGTGACACAGGAGTTTCGTATATGTCTTCACACAAAAGATCTTCTGCTCCATCGTCCAGGGCATGACTTCACTATATTTTGTTCAATATATCAAAATGTTAACTATTTCCCAGCAATAATGTGAAAAGAGAAAGAGAATAAAGTCATTAGTGACGATCTGAAAGGCCGCTACTTTGTTTCAACAATTGTTAAACACCCTGTAAAAAAAACTCAAGACCTCAGAATTGGTCTTTAAAAAGCGAACGCTTGTCAAAGACCGCTCAGCGTTCTCAGCACAAGTGAAAAACGCTCAGCATAAACGGGGAAAAACTTATCCGAACCCGGCGGCGGAAGGCCACACAACCATCGGCGATGATGCACATGAGGCAAATCCTGCCTTACAAAAACACCACTAGTGACTAGCACAGTCTCTCCACGAACAGCTGAGGAACTGAAGTGGGCTGATGCCATATCAGCTGATAGGGAGGGCGTCGAATCCGCCAGTCGAGCCGGCCGCACCCAACCTCAGGAGTGTACCTCCAACGACTACACGCAGTGGCGTCGCCACGAAATTCTTCCAGGGGGGCAAGGTCGGAAGGGGGCCTCCTGTTCCCCGAAAGGGGGCCTCCATTGTGTTAGGGTCTCATATTGCTTTCAGGCTCTTACTATGGTTCGAGAATGGGGAACATGATTTGATATTGGTGCTTTGTTTGTTCTTGGCATGGTGCATCATTTACTCAACACGCAATAGCACTAATAATTTTCGCTGAAAACTGGGTCATACCAGGGTATAAATAAGTAATATTTGGATAAATACATAAGTGCCAAGACAAACCAACGTATCAATACTTTCTCGAATCTTCCCGCTGGCCTCTAGATTGCAGCGAGCTGGCGGGGCTGGTGCTAAGCATATCTTACAGATATCTGCCATTGATCAACCCACTTTTAAGTCCTCCAAGTCTAACTAACTGAATATAGCTAGCTTCGTCACTACTGTTATTTATTCCCACCAGTTTGATGTCATAAGCAAAGCTTGAACGATCATTTCTCAGTCATAGGACGACAATTTCGCAAAGGTGACAACGAGAAGTGGATTGCATTGGTTTTCTGAGCGCCATCTTAGGAATTTGTTTATTTTTATAACATTTGGTGCTTGCTGCAAGGCAACTGTCACACGAGCTAAAATATATCCTCAGCGAATAAATTCACGGCAAGAACAAGCATTGAACAGCAATGCATAAATGACAATGCAACAATGCAACAGTCAGTGCATACATAATCCAAACCTTCAAATTCCACGCCGTTACGCCCATCGTTTTCGCTGTGCTGTACCGTTTTGTAAATGACTGAGAAGGTATGGAAGCTGGGAAGCTCTAATCATGCAGGCTGTAATAACAGAAAAGAAGTTTGTTGGAAGAAAATGCATTTAAAAACATCATTCATCCCATTTTATATGGGGCATGGATGTTGTATTGTATGCTTGTGAGGGGTAATTTGTCCCCTCAATGTTGGTTTTGCCCCATGGGCGTATGTTTCGGAAAATTATTGAGGGACCAGTGGAGTACCTATATTTGCGTCAAGCAGGAGGGGGCAAACGGATTTGCAGGGGAGGGGGAGGCACCTACGCCCATTAAAAAGTCCTTGGATTTCGACCGCTATTTTGTCAAACGGGACATTTCGAAATAATATAATTAGTCATCAACTAAATTGTCCTGTGGAGGGGCCTAATCTACCACTATGGTTTCTGATTGGTCGGATTTCAACCCTAACTCCACCACCCAGTTCTAAGGTTTTCTTTTGGTACCTTGATAAGTTACCTCACACTGCTGAAATTACACCTATACCACAAAACCGGATCGGTATCCCAAAAATTCAAGCTGGAGCCCTCCAAAAAAGGAGAGATTCCAACAAATAAATGTCCGGATCAGGAAAATGGCTCTGGAGCACCGAACATTTTTCTCCAGACGCCTTCAAAAATTGCGCATGGCACCGAAAAGCATGCCGGATCTCGAAAAATCGAGGTGGGATGCAAAAACATGGCGCCAGAGGCTCGAAAAATCAGGCCGGGATTCGGACATAAAAACCCAGAAAAGATCCACAAAAAATCGCGTTGAGCACAGAAAGCTGGCGTTGGGTCCCCGGAACCACGCGCCTGGGCGCGATAAGTCGCGCTGGGACCCAGAAAAATCACACCGAAGCCCCAAAATCGTACTGGGGCCCCACAAATGTGCATCAGAAGCCCCAAATATACACAGCCGGACCCTAAGAGTACAACGGTGCCCGAAAATACAACTAACCTTCCAAAGCGCACCGAGTCTCCCAAAAAGCGATAGGGCCTTAAAACATGCGTTGCAGCCCTAAATAAACATGCCGAGAGCTCGAAAAAAATACACTGCAAGCTCGCAAGGCGCACAGCGGCCATGAGAACGCACAAGGGCCTGAAAAAGAGGCTGGGCCACAAAAGACAACATGGTTCCAAAACGTACAAAACGACCGGGAGCTAAATAAACACATCAGGATCTTCGAAAACGCCCTGCCACGTAAAACATACTCGGTGCACAAAAAAAGCAACAAAGCCCTAAAACGAGCAGTGTTTCGAAGATGTATTAGGCCCACAACTTCAATTTAAAATGTATTACCCACCACTTTAAAATACAAAATTTCACAATTTCAGGCATTCCAGTTCATAGCACCCGGTCGCCACGACGGCAACGTCAGTGCACGTGCACACCCATCTTTCGTATTCGGTGCATTCGCCACACTTCGTGCGATGCTACGGCCTCTGCGAGGCCTTCTGCGTTTTGCTAATTGCTGCCACATGATACAATTGCGCCATATTTGACGTGATGGAATGCTTCGTATGGGCGTTCGCTGCGAAAAGTCGATTGATTAAATTCGATCATTAGTTTCCTACTTTCCACATTTTCTGGTAGTTATGAAATGCGGTTTCCGTTGAGGTTTGATGCACTTCATATCTTTGCTGCTATCCTCCCATATTGGCTACCGAACCGAGGCCCTGCCTCAGCATTCTTTTTGGACCCATTGCGTCTTTTTTGCCCTATGATTGTGTATTATGGCTCCAATCCATTTTTGTTAGGGGCCTAAAACATTTTCGAACTCCCTGCTCGTTTTATGGTTCGTTGCATTTTTGCGCACCGAGTTTTCTTTTGACGTGTCAGGGCGTTTTCGAAGACCCCGATGTGTTTATTTAGCGCCCGGTCTTTTTGTTTGTTTTGGAACCATGTTGCCTTTTGCGGCCTCAACCACTTTTCCAGGTCCTTGTGCGTTATCATGACCCCTGTGTGCCTTGAGAGCTTCCGGTATATTTGCTAGACCTCCCGGTATGTATATTTATGGCTGCAACGCATGTGTTAAGGCCCTGTCGCTTTTTGTGAGACTCTGTGCGCTTTGGAGGGCCAGTTGTATTTTCGGCCCCCGTTGTGCTCTTAGGGTCCCGATGTGTCTATTTTGGGCTTCTGACGCACAGTTGTGGGGCCCCCAGTACAATTTTGGGGCTCCGGTACGATGTTTCTAGGTCCCAGAGAGGCTTATCGCGCCTAGTCGCGTGGTTCCGGAGACCCAACCCCAGTTTTCTGGGCTCAATACGATTTTTGTGAAGCCTTTCTGATTTTTTAAAAGTCCGAATCCCGGCCTGATTTCTCGAGCCCTTGGCGCCATGTTTTTGTATCCCACCTCGATTGTTCGAGATCCGGTTTGTTTTTCGGTGCCGTATGCAATTTGTGAAGGCATCTGATAATATGTTCGGTGCTCCAGAGCCATTTTTTTAACCTGGGCATTTAGTTGTTTGAATCCCTCCTTATTTTGGAGGGCTCCAGCTTGATTTTTTCGGATACCGATCCGGTGTTTGTGGTTACACTGTGCTTACGTATGGCCCAAGACGCCAATTTTTGAGAGCCTCGACGGGACTACCCATGGGAATTGTGGGTCCCGAGCGCGATATTTGAGGTGCCTGGTTCGAGTTTGTGGGACGCGTTGTATTTAGCTGTGGCCCCAACGCGATTTTGGCGGTTCCTGTTGCAATTTATCGGGCCTCGGAGCGAGTTTTCCGGGGCTCGCCGTATTTATTTGGAGACCCATACGCGAATTCTGGTGGACCGACGCGAATTTCGGTGGTCCCAGCGCGATTTTTGAGGCCCCGGCACGATTCTTGGGAGCTTATCCCTCTCAGGATGGAGGGGGCATTTGCCCCTTTGATATAGCACTGCGGCCACTGAAGGAGTTTTTTTTTTGTCCCAGAGTGACATTCCGATTAAGGATTGATTTTTGGGGCAGCTGCAACTTTTGGGGCCCCGGTGCGACCTTCTGGGCCTCCAGTGTGATTTTCAAGGGCTGCGACGCGACTTTTTTGAGTCCAATGTGATCTTTTGGGCCCCGACGTCATTCTCTTGGATCCCTCGCGCGAGCTATAGCGGCCTCGACACTTTTTGGGGGTCCAATGCGCTTTGGGTGCTTTTGGCGTCATTGTTGGGCCCGCAAAGTGATTATCCATGTCCGGATTGTTTTTCGTTGCTCCGGCTTCATTTGTTGTGGTCCCAATCAGACTGTTGGGGCACGGTACGACCTGTCGTGCCCCTGGCATGATTGTGGTGGTCCGGGCGTGAATTTTTGGTACCCCAGTCTCAGCATAATTCGTGGGGGCCCCGCCGGATCTTTTGGGGCCCATATCGTGATTTTAAAGTACCCAGACACGACTCCTACTATTTCTTAATGGTTTCTTCTTGCAAATTATAGGCCTCCTGTCGCGTCTTAAGGGTATCGTCTCATTTCCTAGAGCCTTTTTACTGGTTTTCGACGTCTCCTTGTGTGTCCTACCCTGCTCCATATTCAATGGTCCTCCTCTCCCGTCTTGGAGGGCTTCCTCTTGCATTCTGGGGACCCTTTAACAAGGCATGGGGCTTCCTCTCATCTTCGAGGGGCATTCTCTGCCAAATTAGGGGGCCTCCTGCCACGCCTCGTGGGCCTCTTCCTTTATCATGGCAAAGCCTTACCCGTTTTGAGGGATCTTCAATTTTGGAAACCTCACCTCTTCCATACCTGCTACCACTCCCATCTTAAGGGCCTCCTTTCATTTCCTGGGAACTCTTTCCGGTTTTCGGGGTCTCATTTGGTCCTGGAGACGTACTCCTTCTTGAGGGACTCCTCTCGAGTCCGGCAGATGCCTCATTTCTCTTCTAGAGGCCTTCTTTTTCAAATTAGGGGCCTCCTCTCACGTCTTGGGGCCTCCTGCTGTGAGTGTGGATTCGATCTTTACCCATCTTAGGGGTGGTCTCTTATCTCCTGGTGGACTCCTCTTCTCTTCCAGGCGCCTCCTCTGTCAAATTACTGGCATACCTTTCCTATCGTATTGACCTTGTTATTTCCCGGGGACCTTCTTAGCCGTCTTCGAGCCTTCTTTTCCGCCTGGGAGCCATTTCTCTTATCCAATGGCCTTTCTCTCCTATTTTAGAGGCCTCCTCGTTCATCATGGGGTCTCATTTCCAATCTTGTGTCGTTCTCTTCCCAATTAGGTGCCTCTTGCCACGTCTCTGGATCGTCCTTTTCTATCTCGGTGGAACCTCACCTGTTTGGGGCCTGCTTTTGCGTCTCCGAAACCTCATCTCATATTCACTGGCTTCCTTTTCCGTCTTAGGGCCTCCTGTCATATTCTGTGGCCTCCTTTCCGGTGTTGGGGCCTCCTTTGCAATCCTGGTTTCCTCCGTGCCATTTTTGACACTCTCTTGATTTCTGGGGACTCCTACCCTCTCCTAGGTGACTCCTTTGTTAAATTAGGGGCCTCCTCTCACGTCATGGGGGCCTCCTTATCTGTGTTTGGAGCCTCATTATCCTCTTAGTAGGGTGCTTTTGCGTCCTAGTCCTAGATTTTCTCTTCTAGGGTCCTCCTCTTCCAAAATATGGGCCTCATCTGGCTGGTCTCAGTGGCCTTCTTTCATTCCTGCGGAGACCTTCTTATCCGTCTTGGGGCCCCTATTGCGTCCGGAGAAATCTCCCCTATCTTGTCTTAATTTTATATTGCAGGGGCATCCTCTTCCGTCTTGGGGGACTCGTTTTCCAAATTAAGACTATCCTGCCACCCATCGGAAGCCTTTTCGTCTAACCTGGGTGGCTTCTTGCCCGTATCGGTGGCATCCTTTCTGTCCTGAGGGCCTCCTTTTCGTACTGGGGGCCTCCTTTTCGTCCTGGGACCTCCTTTTCATCCTGGGGGCTACCTCCCAATCTCTGTTCTACGTCTTAGGGGACTCCTTTTCGTCCTTAGGTGCATCCTTTTCGTTCTGGGGGCCTCTTTTTCGTCCTGGGGCCTCCTTTTAGTCCTGCGGGCCTCCTCCCAATCTCTGTTCTACGTCTTGGGTGCTTCCTTTGCGTCCTGGGGGCATCCTTTTCGTCCTGGGGGCCTCCTTTTTGTCCTGGGGGCCACCTCACAATCTCTGTTCTACGTCTTAGGGTCCTCTTTTTCGTCCTGGGTGCCTCCTTTTCGTCCTGGGGGCCTCCTTTTCGTCATGGGGGCCACCTCCCAATCTCTGTTCTACATCTTAGGGGCCTCCTTTTCGTCCAGGGGGCCTCCTCCCAATCTCTGTTCTACGTCTTGGGTGCTTCCTTTGCGTCCTGGGGGCATCCTTTTCGTCCTGGGGGCATCCTTTTCGTCCTGGGGGCCACCTCACAATCTCTGTTCTACGTCTTGGGGCCTCCTTTTCGTCCTGGGGACCTCATCCCAATCCCTGTTCTACGTCTTGAGAGCATCCTTTTCGTCCTTGGGTGCATCCTTTTCGTCCTGGGGGCCTCCTCCACATCTCTGTTCTGCGTCTTGGGGCTTCCTTTTCGTCCTGGGGACCTCCTTGTCGTCCTGGGGGCCCCCTTTTCGTCCTGGGGGCCTCCTCCCAATCTCTGTTCTACGTCTTGGGGCCTCCTTTTCGTCCTGGGGGCCTCCTTTTCGTCCTGGGGCCCACCTCCCAATCTCTGTTCTACGTCTTGGGGCCTCCTTTTCGTCCTGGGGGCCTCCTCCCAATCTCTGTTCTACGTCTTGGGGGCCTCCTTTTCGTCCTTGGGTGCATCCTTTTCGTTCTGGGGGCCTCCTTTTCGTTCTGGGGGCCTCCTTTTAGTCCTGGGGGCCTCCTCCCAATCTCTGTTCTACGTCTTGGGGGCCTCCTTTGCGTCATGGGGCATCCTTTTCGTCCTGGTGACCTCCTTTTAGTCCTGGGGTCTCCTTTTCTGTCCTGGGGACCTCCTTTTCGTCTTGAGGGCCTCCTTCTTCGTTCTGGGTGCCTCCTTTTCCTGGGTCCTGGGGACCTCCTTTCGTCCTGTGGGGCCCCCTTTTCTTGTCCTGGGGGCCTCCTCCCAATCTCTGTTCTACGTCTTGGGGGCCTCCTTTGTCTGGGATCTTTCGTCCTGGGGCCTCCTTTTCGTCCTGGGGCCCACCTCCCAATCTCTGTTCTACGTCTTAGGGGCCTCCTTTTCGTCCTGGGGGCCTCCTTTTCGTCCTGGGGACCTCATCCCAATATCTGTTCTACGTCTTGGGGGCCTCCTTTTTGTCCTTGGGTGCATTCCTTTCGTCCTGGGGGCCTCCTTTTCATCATGGGGCCTCCTTTTCGTCCTGGGGGCCTCCTTCCAATCTCTGTTCTACGTCTTAGGGGCCTCCTTTTCGTCCTGGGGGCCTCCTTTTCGTCCTGGGGACCTCATCCAAATCTCTGTTCTACGTCTTGGGGGCCTCCTTTTTGTCCTTGGGTGCATTCCTTTCGTCCTGGGGGCCTCCTTTTCGTCCTGGGGCCTCCTTTTCGTCCCGGGGGCCTCCTTTTCGTCCTGGGGGCCTCCTTTTCTTCCTGGGGGCCTCCTCCTAATCTCTGTTCTACGTCTTGGGGCCTCCTTTTCGTCATGGGTGCCTCCTTTTCGTCATAGGGGGCCTCCTTTTCGTCATGGGGCCTCCTTTTCGTCCTGGGGGGCCTCCTTCCAATCTCTGTTCTACGTCTCTTATAGAGACCTGATTATATTTCCTGGGGGCCTCGTCAGTCTTGAGGCCTCATTGACAGTATGATCTTCTGTCCCGTCGGCCTCCTTGCTCACCTTTTTTGCTGTGCATTTGCGGATGGGGGGCATCCTCAAATTTCAGGGGGCGGCGCCCCCAGTTTCACGGCAGGGGGGGCGACTGCCCCCCCCCGGTGGCGACGCCCTTGACTACACGTCATCTACGGATGGCGGATCACCAAAGATGGCGGATCGAGGACGAAAGAAAATGGTGGCACAGTGTAAACTTAAACTCTCATTAGCATGCTTTTCCTTTTCATTACCTCACATTAAGAACGCAGGTGGCAGCGGTACCCCTGCAATCGCCCATGACCTCCCCGCAACACCCAGCCAACACCCCACGTACTTCAAATCGCACGCTGCACGGCGCATGCGCGAATCTGGCAGTTCACCCGCGTGCGGAGGTGAAGTGACGGAAAAAGGGTGTAACAAAAGTACCTCACTTTTCATACTTTTTAAAGTATTGTCGGAATACTTGACATGAAAATGATACTTCGAAAACTCCCTCTGTACTTCGAAGAATGCAAGCCTACCACTTTTTACAAAAAGGTGCTAGAATATGCCCCATATTGATACTAGATGGGTTTTATGTACCTCCGATTACTCCCTGAGTACTGATTTTTTTTTTACAGTGTATGGCATTGATCAGCACGGCGCTTTGCGATCGAGCCCAGAACGGAGCTGCAAATTTCCAGAACTGTTGCAGATTGAAGCGAAATGCTGATATTGTAAGCCTGATTCCCATGCTACTGATTTCCTAGATACCATAGCTGAGTGATGGGACATATACATTCGACTCATCTAGCTTTCTACAGTTCCTGAACAGAGTTATCGGAAAACGTGCTAAATGTACGGCGGCATTGTAATATGTTGAAATAGTAATAACCCGTAAGCCGTATCACTGCGACTACTCAAACGGATATTGTGAGCCTTGAAAAAGGCTGGGATGGGGTCGTGAATCTTCTCACGACGCCAGTCGAAACATTTTTAAGGCTCACCACAATATATGTCAGAACAGGTGTGCCGGCCATTACCATTCCACCGTATCTGAATATACTCTTAGTTATGACATATAACTCACATCAACGTTCGAAATATTTTGAGCATTTTGAGGCCTCAAGCATGTCAAGGCCTATATATCGACACAACACACCAATTGGACAATGCTCTTTGTAGTTCTGTATCGTACCGCTGTACCTATGTGGTACAGCTACCGCTGTACCTATGTGGTACAGCGGTATTCGTGCATTATACCTTTGTGAGTACAAGAAGATTACGCAATGCGGACGACAGTTAGGGGGACAGATATCGGCTCGTCTTTCAATGCCTTTAGAACATTCGTTTTTCTCACCCACGGACCGGTAACCATTACGAGATTGTCTATTCCCCGTAATGCCACAATATATGTTGGAATGTAATGGTACATATGCTCAGTGGCGCAGCCAGGATCCTCTAAAGTGGGGGCTGACTTAAAAAATGACATGACATTGAAAACGCTTTTGTCGCGCTTGAAGCGTCGAAAATTTTTGGTTTTGCGCGGTGAGAATCTCCAAATTTCTTGTTTGATCTCATGTCTTTTTGGTTGCTAAGGGGATGACGGCCACTTGGCTGGGGACGAGTGGTCTAGGGGTAAGATGCTCGTCTCACAATCGAAAGGTTGTGGGTTCGAGTCTCACCTGTCGCTACTCTTCGCCCGCGACCAATCGGCGTGAGAGATTGGCGACGCTACATGACTCAACGGTCGACGTGTCGTAATACCAATAACCAACCAACGGCCCTTGGCTGCGCTTTTATATATGCAAATGTCACATCCTTCGTAGTATTCGCTATTTATGTTTTGACCTGTGAACGTGTTAGAAAAGTGCGAGCACCTGGGTATGCACTAAGCCTGCCGTGTAGTCAGGTCACTAAACCATTGGAAGATAAATACTCGAACCCAACCATACTCCGGATTGCACAATTTTAGTTCAGCAAATCCTGCAAAGAATTTATTTAAAAAAAGTATATATGAGTAGAACAACGGTCATCCATTTGCATCCTCTTTGCATCCAACCAATTTCCACCCGTCCACGCCCGAGGTCCAGCACTACTATTTATTGAGAATGTAAGCACGCAGAGGGAATCCAGCGAGCTACCTGTTGTAACCAGGGAGCGTCGCCACCTGGGGGTGGGGGGGCAGCGGGGGAAGTCACCACTTCCATGCCGTAATATTACGTTCGGTGCCTCAAAAGTTCGCGTCTTGGCTCATGAAAATCACACTGGGGTCGCCAAAACAAAGTCGAGCCGGTGTACTTGAAAATCACGATTTGAGCCTCAAAAGAGCTGGAGCCCCTGAAAATCACGCTGAACCCGGGGGGTATCAAAAAGTCATGCCCGGGACCTGAAAATCAGGTTAGGGACACGACAGGTCGTACCGAGCCCCAAGAGTCTCATCGGGACCATAGCAAATGGAGACTGGGAAACGAAGAAACAATCCGGACATGGATAATCACCCTAGGGCTCCAACCATAACGCCAAAAGTCCCCAAAACGTGTTGGACCTCCAAGAAGTGTCGAGGCCGCTAAAACTCGCGTATGGGATCCAAGCAAATGACGTCGGAGCCCAAAAGCTCACACTTGAATTTTTTTTTTTTTTAAAGTCGCGTCGCAGCCCTTGAAGATCACACTGGAGCCACAAATTGTCGCTCCGGGCCACAAAAGTTCCAGCTCTCTTCCATTCAAATACCTCTCCTCTGAGAAGGGCAAGCTCCAAAGAATCATGCCGGGGCCCCTAAAAAGTGGGCGCTGTGGCCACCAAAATTTGCGTCGGTTCACCAGAATTCGCGTAGGGGTCTCCAAATAAAACCAGCGGTCCCCAGAAAACTCGCTCTGAGGCCCGAAAATGTGCAACAGGAAGCGCCAAAATCGCATTGGGGACAGAGCTCAGTACAACGCGCCCCGCAAACTCCAACCGGTCCCCCAAATATCGCGCTCGGGACCCACAATTCCCGTCGGTGATCCCAAAATTTTGGTCTGGGCATAAAGAATTCACGTCGGGGCTCCCCAAAATTGGCGTCTAGGTTCCCATATAAGCACAGTGTGACCACAAAAATCGCAACGGTACCAGAAAAAAAAAATCAAGCTGGTGCATTCCAAAATAAGGAGGGATTCCGAAAAAAATAAATTGTCAAAGTCGGAAAAAATGGTTCTGAAGCACCGAACATAGCGCCAGATACCTTCACAAATCGCGTACGGCCCAGAAAATAAATCGTACCGGAGCTAGAAAAATCGAGGCGGGATACCCAAACATGGCAGCAGGGGCCCGAAAAATCAGGCCGGGATCCTGACTTTTAAAAAAATCCAGCAAAGATCCACAAAAATCACATCGAGCCCAGACAACTGGAGTTGGGTCCCCGGCAGCACGTGCCTTGGCGCGAAAAGTCGCACGGGGACCCCTAAAAATCGCATCGAAGCCAAAAAAATCGTACTGGGGCCCCATAAATGTGCGCCAGAGGCGCCAATTAAGCACAGCGGGATCCCAACGGGAGCCGAAAATGCACCTGGCCCTCTAAAACACACAGTCTCGAAAAAAGCGACAGAGCCTTAAAACATGCGCTGCAGCCATATATGCACATCGAGAGCTCTAAAAATATACACCGGAAGCTATCAAAGCACACAGGGGCGATGCGACCGCATAAGGGCCTGAAAATGAGGCTGGGGCCGCAAAAAACAACATGGTACCAAAAAGAACAAATAGACCGGGGGCACTAGATTTACAAATCTGGATCTTCGAAAACGTCCAGGTACCTAAAACAAATTATCGGTGCACAAAAAGCAACATACCCTAAAACGAGCAGGGGTTTAGAAAATGTGTTGGACACCTATTATACATCAATTGCAGCCCTAAGACACATCCGTAGACGAAGAAAGACTCAACAGGTCCAAAAAGAACACCGAGACAGGGCCTCGGTTCGGTAGTCAATCTGGGAGAATATTTGACCAAAGATATGAGGTGCATCAAGGCTCAACAGGTATCCACATTTCTTAATCACCAGGAAATGTTGGAAGTAGAGAACTAACGATCGAATTTGATTAATATCATTTTCGCAGCAAACGCTCATACGAAGCATTCCATCGCGTCAAATATGGCGCAAGTCTAGCATTTGGAAGCAATTATCCAAACGTAGGAGGCCTAGAAAAACCGTAGCATCGCACGAAGTGTGGCGATTGCCCCGAATGCGCAAGATGGGTGCACGTGCACGAACCACCGTTCGTGCACGCGTCTTGGTGACCGGGCGCTTTGAACTGGAATGCCTGAAATTGGGAAATTTACATTTTAAGGTGATTTGCATAGGTGTAAGTTCAGCAGTGTGAGGTGACTTATCAAGGCATACCAAAAGAAAACCTTCGAACAGGGTGGAATGTTAGGGATGCAATCCGACGACTCAGAAACGGTGGTGATAGATGAGGCCCCTCCACAGAACAATTCAGTTGGTCACTAATTATTTTGTTTAAAAACGTCCCCTTTGGAAAACAATAGTGGTCGAAATCCGAGGACTTTTCTAATGGAGGTAAGTGGGCCCCCTCCAAATACGTTTGCCCCCACCCCAGATGCAAATTCTAGGTACGCCACTGATCCCCCAATAATTTTCAGAAACATGGGCATGGGGTTCATTGCCCATGGGGCAAGCCAACATTGAAGGGGCAAATTCGCCCTCACAAGCATACAAAACAACACCCATGCCCCATATAAAATGGGAGGAATGACTTTTTCAAATGCATTTTCCTCCTACAAACTTGTTTTCAGTGATTATAGCCTGCATAATTAGAGCTAGCTTCAGTACCTTCCCAACGACGTCATTTACAAAACTGTACACCGCAGCGAAAACCATGGGGGCGTGGAATTTGAAGGTTTTGCATGATTTATGCATTGTCATTGTTGCATTGTCATTTATGCACTGTTGTTCAATGCTTGTTCTAGCCGTGAATGTGTTCGCTGAGGGACCACCCTAAAGGAACCTACACAATGCACACCTACTAGCAGAAGTCCTATTTGATGTTCATAAAGGGAATATACCATAACCCCGGCGAAACGACACTCCTCACCCCAACCAACACCACATCCATAATTCCCAAGAATACGTCCACCAACATCCCCCACACTCATCAATGTCTATCTGCATTACCTATTCAGCTCCATTCACTCCACCTCACAGAACTATGGAAAGACCAGATATCCGACGAGATTGTGCAATATGTGCAAAGAGCGCGTGAAAACAACATGTGCAGTATCGGGGTGCGTGTCAGCACTTTGCGAGTCGTGCTTTCCTAAGTTTAGGAAGCATACCAGCGACAGTGAGCGGCGACAACACATTGTGTTGTCGCCGTTACCCATACGCACCCGTGTTTCATTTCATTTCAAAGACTGCCATCACTTCAGCGAATCGTATGCCGTT